>PVKH010017951.1:0-15275 GCA_004027955.1 Chaetophractus vellerosus | reverse complement strand
CCAGGAATCCGGGATCTGCGCACGATGAGGGGGAGGCGGCAGGGCGACTGGTGAAGAGGCGAGCGATGGACGGAGCACACACACCCACTCCGGAGACAGGCTGGGCGACCATGTCTAAGTTTATTAGGGAAACACTGCTACTTATAACATGTGGGGGTAAGGGGAGGAGGGAGTGCAACAGAGCAACTCCCGATTGGTGGAGGCAAACAACAAATGGGGAAGCACGACTGGGCGGCTTCCGGTTGGTGGAGGCTGGCATGTGACAAGGCAGTCTTTGGTGAAGGCTGGTATGCGACCAGGCAGCCTCCAGAGGCAGGTTTTATGCCTATATATGGCCAGGCAGCTTCTTGCAGGCAGGGAGAGGTGGAGTTGTACTATGGGGGAAAGGGGAGGGGTGGAGGGAGGTGGAGCTGCACTGCAGCAGGGAGGGGAGGGGAAGGGGAGAGGTGGAGCCATGCCACTGTGGCTGTCAGTCATCAGCATAACTTGAGAGGCTCCCGGCTGCTGCTCGGGCTGCTGTTCTACCCCATTAAGTGCTGGGGGCTTTTAGGCTGCCCCAGTTCCTCCCACATAATGTGCTAAAGGAGACAAAGGAAAATGACAGAGAAAGAACTAAAGAATATAAGGAAAAACATGAACAAATAATATAGGAATCTCTATGAGATTCTTAATAGGAACAGCACAATAACTGAACTGAAAAATTTCCTGGATGGTTTCAACAGCAGACTGGAGATGACAGAAGAATTAGTGATTTCAAATACAAGACAACTGAAATGATTCAAGTTGAGAGCAGAAAGATAAAGAATTAAAAAGAACAAACAGAGCCTAAGAAACTTGTGGAACTACATCAAACATATCAATATATGCATTATGGGAGTCACAGAAGGAAAAGAGAGAAGAAGTAATATTCAAAGAAATAATGGCAGAAAATCCCAAATTTAACAGCCATGAATATGCACAAACAAGAAGCCCAAAGAATTCCAAATAGGATAAACTCAAAGGGAACCATGCTCAGACACAGAGTAAACAAATTATCCATTGTCAAGGACAAGGAGAGAGTTATGAAGGCATATGAATAAGTTCAAGTGTTCATAGGGCATTGTCTCAGTGAGTGGAGACCCACACAATAACCAAAAGAATATTGAATTCCCATTCTGGAGAGTCCTGCTGCATTCTCTAATAGAATGACAAGAATCCTCCAAGTACAAGGGCAGTGCCTAGAGAAGGAAGACAGACCATTATGTCAGACCCTTGATATTTATGATTATACTTATGAACCTTTACTTGTGAAATTGAAACTTAGCCTAGTATAACATACTGCCTAAGAGCTACCTCCTGAAAGCCTCCTTGTTGCTCAAATGTGACCTCTCTCTAAGCCTAACTCAGCTTATAAGCATACTACCTTCCCCCCAGCATGAGGCGTGACTCCTGGGGATGAGCCTCCCGGGCACCAAGGGATTATTACCAAGTGCCAACTAGCAATGCATACAGAAAAAGACATTTATGAAAAATGGGAAATATTAAATACAAATGAGTTTTTATGGCTAAGAGATTTCAAAATGAGTTGGGAGGTCATTCCATAGGTTATGTTTATGAATGTCTCACCAGGATCTCATTGCCTGTCACAGTAAACATTGCCTCAAACAGTGGGGTTCCTGAGGGCTCTAGAGACATCTAGATACTATAAGCAGAGCAGACAAGCTCAGGAATTTGGCACTCTGACAGTGGGCCTTACTTTGGAGTTTATGCTCCCAGTGTAACAGAGTTAGACTCATTTATAGTTCCCCTGCACACTGCTCTTCTGCCTCTTTTATTTGAACTTATAATTAGCACTCTACTTGCAAAATATATGTTCCAGGGACTTAAATCTTTGGTCCATTCATGTGCCAGTTGAGCCCTGAATCTCAGCAGAGTTGCAACATCTACTCTCCAGTTCATTGGTTTCATCCAGGACAAGTAACAAGGAGATGATGATGGACAGCGCCCATCCCAAGGAACAGAGAGAGTCTGCAACTTCAGGCAAGATAGTTCCATCCATCTGCTCCATGGGATTTAAGCCCCTTTCATTTAGAAACAGAGTGGACATCACCATCCCCAAACCCTCAAGATTAGGGAACAAAAAGTGGACTAAAGTAGACTTATTATTATTCTATTATAGACCTGTTATTATTTTTTAAATGGAAGAGCTTTGAACACTGATATAAAGGCAGTGGCCACCAGAGGTTCTGAGGGGAGGAAGAGGGAAGTATAGGTGTAATATGGGGGCATTTTCAGGACATTGGAATTGTCCTGCCCAACACTGCAATGACAGATACAGTTCTTTATACATTTTGTCATAACTTATAAAAATTGTGCAGGGCAGAGTGAAAACTATGATGTAAACTATGGTCTACAGTTAGTAGCAATGCTTCAATATGTGTTCATCAATTGTAACAAATGTACCACACTAATGAAAGATTTTGTTAATGTGAGAAAGTGGGGGAGGGCGAGAGGGGTATATGGGAATCCATATATACATACATATATATATATATTTTTTTTTTATATAACATTTATGTACTCTAAAGCTTCTTTTAAAAAAAAAAGAAAAGCAATGAGTTATATACAAGGGAATCCCAATAAGATCAAGTGCCAGTTTTTCATCAGAAACCATGGAGGCCAGAAGGCAGTCGTATGAAATACTTTAAGCACAGAACGAAAACCATTGCCAACTAAGAATTTTATATCCAGCAAGACATTCTTTGAAAAATGAGGAAGAGGTTAAGGCATCCCCAGATAAACAAAAGCTGAGGGAGTCATTACCACCTGACCTTCCCTACAGGCAATGCTAAAGGGAGTTCTTCAGACTCAAAGGAAAGGACATTAGACTGTGGATCAAAGTGGTAGAAAGAAATAATGGTAACCATATGGGTAATTATATACATGCCAGTACTATTATATTGTACCTCACTTCTTACAGGTGCTAAAGTGCAAATGCATAAAAAGTAATAATAAATGTATGATTTGGACATAGAATTGGAAAAGATATAATTTATAACAAGCACAAAAAAAGGTGGTGAGAAGGTGGGGTACAGGAAGAGTGTATGTGTATGCAATTGAATATAAGTTGGTATCAAATCAAATATTATTGTTATAGATTTATGATGAAAAATTTTAACTCTATGGTAGCCACAAAGAAAATAGAAGAAAAAATATATTCAGAAAGAAATGAGAAGGGACTCAAAGTGGTATAATACCAAAAAATCAAATAAATATAAAAGTATGTATTAATGGAAGAATTAAGGTTCAAAAAAGGCATAAGACTTAAAAAGACTAAATAGCAAAATAGCAGAAGAATTCCTGCATTACCAATAGTCCTTTAAATGTAAGTGAATTAAAGTCTCCAGTCAAAAGGCAGAGATCAGCAGAATGGATAAAAAAGCATGACCAACCATATGCTATGTACATGAGGCCCACCTTATATACAAAGACATAAGTAGGTTCAAAGTGAAAGGATGGAAAAAATATATACCGTGAAAGTCATAACCAAAAGAGAGTGAGGTACCTATACTAACATCAGATAAGATACACTGTAAGTAAAAACTGTTATGAGAAACATAAAAAGGTCATTATATACTGATAAAGGGGTCAATTCAACAAGAGTACAAAACAACTATATATACATTCCTAATGGCAGAAGTCCAAAATATATGGAGTAAATATTCACAGATATAAAGGGAGAAATAGATGGTTCTAAATTAATAGTACAAGATTTCAACACACCACTTTCAAAAACAGAATATCTTGACAGAAGATCAATATTGAAATAGAAAACTTGAACAATACTCTAAACCAACTATACCTAACAGATATATATATACACACACACACATCACCCAACGGCAGAATGCTCTAGCGCACATGGATCATTCTCCAGAATAAAGATACCACAAGTAAAGAAAATTACAGACCGATATCGCTTATGAATATATATGTAAAAATCCTCAACAAAATACTAGCAAACCGAATACAACATCACATTGAAAGAATTATACCCCATGATCAAATGGGATTTCCCCTGGATATGCAATGTTGATTCAGCAAAAGAAAAACACTTGCTGTAATGCATCACATTAACAAAATAAAGGAAAAAAACAACACGATCATCTCAATTGATGCCAAAAAGGCTTCTGACAAAATCCAGCACCACTTTTTGATAAAAACAATCAGAAAACTAGGAATAGAAGGAATTTCCTCAACATAATAAAGGGCATGTATGAAACATCCACAGCTAACATATTCAGTGGTGAAAGACTGAAAGCATTCCCTCAAATCAAGAACAAGACAAGGATGCCTACTGTCACCACTGTTATTCCACATTGTACTGGAAGTTCTAGCTAGAGCAATCAGGCAAGAGAAAGAAATAAAGTCATCCAGATTACAAAAGAAAAAGTAAAACTATGGAAGACATTTTGGCAGTTCCTCAAAAAGTTAAGGATAGACTTACTATATTATCCAGCAATCACACTTCCAGGTATTCGTGAAAGAATAGAAAGTAGGGACTTGAACAGATATTTGCACCCTAATGTTCAAAGTACTGTCATTAATAATTGCCAAAATATCCAGAATGTCTTGCTGGATATAAAATGTCCATCGACCAATGAATGGGTAAATAAAATGTGGGATATACATACAATGGAATATTTTTCAGGTGGATGAAACTTAAAGACATCATGTTGAGTGAAATAAGCCAGACACAAAATATTTTATGATATCATTGACATGAAATAATTAGAATAAGCAAATTCATAGAGTCAGAAACTAGAATACAGCTTACCAGGGTCAGGGAGGGGGGTAGTAAGTGGAGAGTTAATGTTTAAATTGCACAGAATTTCTATTTGGGTTGATGGGAAAGTTTTGGTAATGGATGGTGGTGATGGTAGCACAACTTTGAACTTATTGACAGCACTGAATTATATATTCAAATGTGGTTAAAAGTGGGGATTTTAGGGTACATATACTTTTCTAGAATAAAAATTTTACAAAAAAGCTACACAAACAGTGAACCCTAATGCAAACCATGGTCTATAGCTAAGAGAACAATTATAAAAAAGTTCTTTCATCAATTTTACCAAATGTACCATACTAATGCAATGTGTTAATAACAGGGTAGTATATGGGAAATCTGTATTTTATGCAAGATTTTTCTGTAAACCTGCAACTTCTCTTTTAAAAAGAACAATAAGAAAAAGAATCACAATAACAGCAACCAAATAGTAGCCATTTTTATCTGTGAGGCACTGTGTTAAACAGCTTGCCCATTTAATTTTTAAGACAATACCCTGATGTAGGTATCATAATCCCAGTTTACCGTTGAAGAAATTGAGTCCTAGAAAGGTTATATACGTATCCCAGGGTCGCAGCTAGTAAGTGTTAGAACCTGATATAAATCCAGAACTGCCTCATTCAAGAGCCCACAGTCTTAAGCACAATGTTCAGATTTATGTTTTAGACAGTTTACTTTGGCAGCAGTGTGGAGAATTGATTAAAAGGGACCAAGCCTAGAAGCAAAGATTCCACTTAGAAGACTATTGCACAAATATAGTTCTCAAAGTTTGACAGCCTATACCCAGGCAGTAGTAGAGGAGGTAGAGAGAAAGAGATGGAATTAAGAAATGTGAAGGGGAGTTAATAGGGAAGAGGTGGTAACCGGCTGGCTGTGAGAGGTGAGCAGGAGAAATCAAAGGTAATAACTAAGTAACTGGGTTGATGGTGGTGTCAGCAATCTAGGATGTTTGGAATAGGGGAATTAGAAGACTATAAAATCATTTCAGGGGAGTGTTGTATTGAGATTGTGGTGCTCATAGAAAATACATACGGAGTTTGGTATCTATTGGAAGATTTGTCAGGTCTCAGAATATAGGTTGTAGATACAGCCATGGAGCGAGAAATAAGGACTGCACCTAGGGAGAGTCTATAGAGTAAGTGGAACTGTGAGATAAGGATGTAAATCTGGTAAACATAAAGATTTGGGTGTATTTGGGGTATAGGATGAATACTTTAGCAAAGAAGACTGAGAAGGAACATACATATAAATCACAATTTAAAAATAAATTTAGCAACGAAGAGATCATTGGTGAACATAGCACAAGCATATTCTTGGAAGTGCACGGCAGAGACGAAGACCACACCACAATTCACTAAGGAAGTAGAGACAACAAAGGTATATTTTCCCTTCAGAAAGAATAATTGGGAAGGAAGGAGAGAGAGCGTAAGAGCAGGTTGAAAGCATCTAAAATGTAGGAAGGATAGGTTTTGTTTTTAAGGTGGAAAATAAGTGAACATGTTTATCTTTTTAAGAATAAAACAAAAGCTGCCAGGTATAAAAAAACAAAGCTATGTCGATCTTCTTTTCAGCCAAAGGAGAGCCACATTCTCAAGAAACATTTTCAGTGGTCTCCCTGAGATGAAGTTAGGAGGGTTATGTACAAAGGGTAAATTCCATATTAGAAGAAATCTGAGGCATTATTCTAGAATTGATTGGAGAGAAGTTTATAAAGCTTCCCTTGGAATTGGTTATGTTCTGTTATATGTTACAAAAGTGTGGTTACGGGAGAGAGACTCTACTGAGTGAAGAGGCATGCTTGGACTTGGCAAATTTTCTTTAACACTATGCTGAAGGGAAAGAGTTATTAGATATACAAAGGTTGAAGACCTAGGAGAAAGGAGATGCAGCCAGGTCTTTGGGCAGATACTTTTTAGTTGGTTAGGCAGGAAGTTGAGAAATATCCCACCTGATAGCCTCTATTTTCTCTGTGAATTAAGAAATTAGACCTTCCATTGAAACTAAGTAAAATGCAGTCTAAGAGAAGGTCAAATGAGACTAGCGTGACCAACTCATGCTAGTTTGCCCAGCTTTAGTCGTGAAAGTCCACATACTAAGACTCTTAGTCTTGAGCTATCCAGGACATTTGGTCACCCTAGATAAGACTGTTATGAGCCATAGCTGTTGAGGAGAATGAAGAAAAAAAAATATTAGAATCTACCTGTGACAGTTTGAAGCTGGGTAGAGCCCAAAAGATCATGCCCTTAAAGCTAATCCATTCCTGCATGTGTAAACCAATTGTATGTGGGACCTTTTGATTAAATTACTTCAGTTAAGGGCCTTTGATTAGATTGCATGACCCAGGATGGGTCTTAATCTTTTTACTGGAGTCCTTTATAAATGGAGGAATAAAATGTCGTAGACACACAAGGAAAGCTACAGAGACAGAGAGAAGCCTCCAGAAGTTGACTTACCCAGAAGAAAGAAAAGACACAGATGGAGCAGTCCAAAACTGAAGGCAGCAAAGCCCAGAGGACAGGGGAGAGATGAGCAGACCAGCATTGCACCCTGCCATCTGCCTGATCACCCACAGATGCAGCTCAGTGAGAAAGCATCTCTGATGATGCCTTGATTTGGACACGTTCATGGCTTCAGAACTGTAAGCTTTTAACCACATAAATCTCATTGTAAAAGCCAACTCATTGCTGGTATTATTGCTTTGGCAGCATTTAGCAAACTAAAACACTACCCAAGGCTGGAGGCCAGGAATTTGTAATATTCCAATTAATGTAGTTATGTGATGTAGCAATGTTACATGCTTAGGTATGTTTCATTATGTCCAAAATTTAGGCGCAGAGATACTTTTAGGAAAAGAACGTCGAGCACCAAATATCTCCACTGTTTGTCATTTCTGTACATCCTAGAAGAAGAGATGGGGTGAGCTGAGGTAGAATCAAAGGGAATGAAAGTAGACAGAGAAGTTCTGGTATTAGATCTTTCCTGATGGAATAAAGTTCACATGGGATTCTGATGCCATGCCTTCCATGGAACTTCAGTTTAACTTTTCCAAAACAATAAATCACATATTTCTTCTTTCCATAGGAAGAAAAACCAAGTTAGACCAGTTTTGAAGACTCAAATTCCATCATGTTCTTGCCAACAGAGTATGTAGAGAAAGAAAAATAAATTTTTGTTTGTTTTCAGTTCAGAAGCAAAGAATGAATAGAGGGACAGAAGATATATGTGTGTGTCTGAGCCAAAACTGCTTGAGGTAATTGGGCATGGTTCTGAAACCTTGCTGTTTATCAGAATCACCTATGGAGTGTATGAAAATTACAGGTGTCCAACCACACCCCAGACCTCTTACATGAGAATGTCCAGGGCCATGGTTCTGGAATCAGTTCTTCCAAAAGTCCTTCCAGAGTGGTTCTGGTACATGACTGGGTTCATCATGCAGGGAAATAAGCAAGTCCTAGAACTATATAGAGCACTTGGAAGCTGTAGTCAGAATTCTAAGATGGTTTACTCATAACAGAAAAATAAGTTAGAGCCATTCTTGAACCTAATTGGAAATAGATTTCCTTCTCCCTAATTCTTCTTTTTACAATGACTTTCCATTTTTCTCATATATAGCTGACCAACACTATTTTTAGCTTTGCTTTTTTGTATGTAAGGAATGTAGACTAATTCAATCTACTTCAAGAAGATGGGAGTTTATTTTAGGAATAAATGTAGATCAGACTTGGAACTAGGCAGGCTGAAGAACAAAAGCAACTCTAGGGATTAACCACATGGGATTTCTCTCAGAGTATCTCTGCTTCTCTCTATAGGGAAAAAAGAGAGAGACAAAATACTATCTGGTATGAATCACCCCTCCTTATAGAGGCAGTAAATTGGCAGTTTACATAGAAGGGGATATGGTTAGCAGGACATGGTGGACATTTCTAGTACAAATACTTATGCTGTTTTTAGTTAGACAATTGTTTACAGTTGAAAATTGAATCATGTCTTCTCCCTGTATCTTCATATATACATGAAAGATGAAACCCACATATTTTTCCTCCTAAATCTTCCTCAGATTCACTTCACTCCTCATGCATCAGTCTTGTTGGTATAATGAGAACTGTTTTTACAAAGTCATAAAAATTTTCCTATTCAAGCTACTACATTTAAGCAATTCAAACTTATTTGAGTGCCTGAACATTTGCCAGGTAGACTGTAAAATATTTGAAGGCAAGTTCCTCTACCATTTCCCCTAAACACATACCTATTGAGCTTATGACCAAGAGAGAGAGAGCCTAGGAGAGCTCTGAACACACATTAAATGCCCATAGGATATGAGAAATGATAAAGGAGCTCTATACAGACAAACTGACCCACTGGATAGCGGTGAAGTATAAATATAAACCATGTCTTCTACATCTCTAATGTCCTCCTACTCCAAATTACTCATGGAACTGAAAACTGATTTGGGTAAAACCTCAAATTAACCAAGTTGGAATCAAATCACATAATATTGTAAGATTAGAGGATGAACAGGCACTTCAAGAAAATATTCTTTGACTCAAAAATTCTGAGACAGATGCAAAAATAAATAGTTTTGTTCTGCATGTTAAATCACTGAAAAATTATAAGCCTATGTAATTTTATACTATTTACAGTTTAATATACACATTAATGGTTTGCTCTTTAACTAGTTCCTTCTAAACTGTTATGACTTGAATCTGCCTATTACACAGTTATTTTCCCTCTAGTATTATCTTCTCCGAGGACCAAATAATATTTCCAATCCAACCTAAACTCATTTCTCCAACAAATTATTCTGGGTCTATGAGTAAGGGTTGACAATGATGAACATAGTTTGTACCTTCAAGTAACTCACTGTCTGTTGGGCAAACAAACACATAAACAGGTCATTATACTTATACTTTGAAATTGTCATGCTAGACAGCCTCAGGGTATTATGGGAACACTGTAGAGGGGGCATTTGCCCAATGTGCAGAGGTCAGAGGAGGCTTCCAGAAGGATGTGATGTGGAGGTGAATCACATGACTCCTTCACCTGCCTTACAACAGTCTCACATATCTATGTAATACCAGCAAATCCTGGTAAAGGTCTTGATTCCAGAAACTTGTTATCATATCTACTACAGTCATCCTAGTATAAATTACCATCATTTCATATCTCAACTATTAATAACAGCCTCCTGCCTAATTTTCCCACATTTGTTCATTATTTCTGTACTGTTAATCTCCACATGACAGATCATGTTATAACTTTAATTCTTTCATGGCTTTTATCACATTTCAAGTAGAAACCAAACATTTTCCTGCATTTGATAAGCTCTTGCCTAACCTGGACCCTGTCTGCCTCTCCAATCTCAGGTCATTCTACTCTCTCCCTCATTATCCTCCTGTACCAATGACCTTCTTTCAGTTTCTCAAATACAAGAAGTTCTATGCCCCTTCAGGGTTTTTGCACATGTTATTTTCTCTATTTGGAGCACTCTTTCCTCCCTTTGTCTTTTCTTTGCTTGGCTTGCTACTTTTCTCCCTTCAGGCTTGAAGTTAAAGATCTCTTCTTCAGAGAGACTTCCCTTGATTATCTGAAGTGGGCCTCCCTTGTTATTTTCCACCTCTGTATCTTGTCTGTACTTTGGCAGCACCTATTACAAGTTGAAACAGTGTGCTGATGGTTTGTTTGCTTGTTTATTCCATAAAGGCTGGGACTAGATAGATTTTGTCCACCACCCATGTATATCTGGTGCCTAGTAGAATGTGGCTTCAGAACTAGGCTCTCTTTAAATATTTATTGCATAAAAGAATGAATATATGAACTCTGTGTTCATATATCAACAGCATTCACGGTCGATTGACATAACTCTTTCTCTCACATCACACTAGAACTCCCTCCAGCTAGTACTGCCTCTGCTAATAGTTGGATGCCCTTTTAAAATCCTACTCCTTCAGGGAGTGGGTGTGTAGCTCAATGGTTGAGCACCTGCTTAGTGGTTGAGTATCTGCTTCCCATGAATGAGGTCCCAGGTCCAATCCCCAGTACTTCCTACAAAACAAATTCCATTCCTTCATAATGTCTTCCCTAATTTCTTTAACATGATCTCACCTTTCCTTCCTATGAATGAGCATAAGAACTTTTGTTTCTCTTAAGCCTAGTGTACACATTATAAGTATTTGTGTACTTCTCCTGTCTCCCTTAGTAGACCATAAGTCCCTTAACACTAGGAATTGTGCCCCAGACATTTTTGTACCTACCATAGAACCAGTTACATAGCAATCACTCTATAAAGGTGATGAGTTAAAGAATGAATAAAATAATTTTTGAACCAGTTTAAAAAAAGAGAAAAACAATTTTTCTATTAGTAGAATTTAAATATGGACCTGGTTCTGAAATCTTTTATTGTGCGTCTTAAATGAGCTCTTTGCCACCTCTTATTTTTGTATTCACTTTTAACATTTTTATCTTGACTGCACCACGTCCTTTCTCAGTTAAGCTGTCAAAGCCCAGCTGGGCTGGTCCGCAAGATGTTGGCATTGCTGTGACACTTTGCCAACAATGACATTCTTTGTACCTGCCATTAAAAAAATCAACATGTTATTTGGAAAGCACTATATCAAGAATAATATGAAGGGATTATTCTTAGGAGGAGTTTCTGCAACGTTTGGGAACAGCCCATGACAGATACAATTATATAAATTTCTTTTATATACCACTTTCACACGATTTGCTTATCCCATAAACACTAAACTTAAACCCAGATTTAAATAACTAGAGATATTAAGAGATACTAGCTTTAGCTTTAGAAGAAACCTCAAAGAATGAGTCTAATTAAAGATGCCTGTATCAATAGAGTGTGTACACATTTTCGATATAATTCATTTACCACATACTTTACATCTTAAAATCCAATTTATATAACTTAGAATTCATGAAATAAAAATGCTAGCCACAGTTATTTATAGCACAATGAAAAGTGTTCAATGTCTAAAACATGGCAGTGACCTTTACATTAACGTGTAGTATTACCCACAAAAGGCATTTTATTTCATAGCCTATCAAATATAGAAGCCATTTTCAGATACATCCAGTTTAAGTGGTAAAATTGCAGAAAATTACACATACAGCATGATAGCTTTTTTTCTACTCTAAGAAAGACACCTAACCGCCTCCAAATTCTGTAAAATCACTGTTCTTTCAGAATCATTTGTTTCCTAAATTATCATAAGATGTTTCAAATTTTGCAAATATATGTGATTATTCTTATGGTTAATACTTATTTATTGATGCTCACTGAATTTAACATAGACTGTAAAGGGTATCACACTAGACCTAAACAAGCCCTGATCCAATAGAAAAGCATCATTTTATTGAGAAGGGAAGGGAAAGAACAGAAAGGAAAAGAGGAAAAATGCCCCCCGTCAGTAAAGAAAGTGTAGAAGAGAACTCACCCACCCACCAACAGTTTCTATCCCCTTTTGGATCTTTCATCTCTAAATTTATCTAATTCACCTTCCAACTCTTGACAGGAGAATGTTCTCTAATTTTATTAGCTATACTGTGTGACACACTTTCACTCTCTTTAGAATTATGACTTTTGAGAGTTTTAATAGTTATCCCATAATTCTCATCCCGAGACCTTGAACAAATCTCCCTGTTAATCCTGTTCTAGTTTTGTGATTGTATGGACTTTGATCTTCTCTCTCCCTCATCAGTATTTGACCTTCCAGACTGTAGTTCAATATTTCTAGTCCACCATCTTGCAGAGTTTAAGACTCTCAATCTCCTTAATCATTTAAATTGCCCTACATGGGAACTTGATAGCCCTATTACTATTGTTATTACTATTACTATTACTATTACTATTACTAGCTACTGTTCTTTTAACTCTGTCAAAGCCAGGTGATTCCTGACTTTGGAATCTAAGATTATTCACATGCTTACATTTAAAGATGTATACATTTTCTAATAGATGCAGAAATAAATGGGGAAAAAATCACATCAGATCATGGAAATTGTGAAATAAGAGTAACCCAAGCCTCACTCTGTAGCTATGTAGGCTGCTAATAAGCTACCTGGCAGTCCAATGTCATCTGGGAGTGTCAGAAAACCTGTCTACCTAAAACCATCTCCTCCACCTGCCAAATGCTAGCTCTGAAATTCCAATGTTATATAACCATTTCTTAAAATGCCAACAATGTGCCTAAGCAGTAGCCTGTTACAACATAAGTGTGGCTCCAATTGGAAGACAATCCTTCAGGCCTGATAGATTTGTGTGACAGACTTATAAATTTAATGGGTGTTTCAAGAAAAATCTGAAATTTAAGCAATTATACTTGGAGGTAGGACTAGGTAGGTTTTCTCTTAAGATAATGTATAATCAGGTACAAGCATCCAATAAACAGGGCCTGGAAAATGGGCACCTGAAAAAAGGGAAAATAGCTTATGGTAACAGATGTCAGTAAGTTTAGAATTAGCTCCAAATCAAAATTTGCAGTTACCTAACTCAAGTGATATAGTTTAGAGAAAAACTACAATTTTATAAGTCATTTTATGTACAAATAGCTACCTACATAAATACACACAATAAATTACCTTCATCTTGTTTGTTAACTCTTAAAAGCTGATAAGAAAAACAACTCCTCAAAAATACTGGCAAGCAACAGACAACATGATCTATAGACAACGTGTCAAGGAGACCCCTCCGAGACCTTGACCCTGACCTTGAGGTCCAGGTTAACTCTTTCCAGGACCTCCCCTTGGCCCCAGATATTCCAAACAAACAGTCCTCACCATTGGCCCCCCACCATTGGTGGGGTAGCCAATAGCAGCTGGGGTCCCTCCCCTTAGCATTAGCAAGGGGAGGAAAAATTAATAGTTTATAAGTCAGAGCTCACTCTCTCTGCTTAGAGGAGCCTGCACCAAATCTTGGTGCATATTTCCATCCTTCTCTCCATTTCTCAGCAAGCTCTGTTCTTTCCCCCATTTCTTAATAAATTCTTTTTACTGGCCTAACTAATATATATATATACACATACAGGCAAGGTTGTGGCTGAAAAGGGTAGTCCAGGGATGTAAATGTAAATTGAAAGAAAGCTAGGGAATAATCTAGGGACTGAATGAGAATTGCAGTTAATAGAACAAATGCAAGAATGTCCTTCTGTGAACTAGAACAGATATATGTCAGTCACTACTGCAGGGTGGTATGAATGTGGAAAAGCATGGGAAAAATACAATTAATGTAACCTATGGACTATAGTTAACAGCAATTCTGAATTATTCTTGCATCAATGCCAAAGATGTACTATGTTTATAATGGGGGGGGGCTGTAGCAGTTTGGCAGTTTGATGTAATTATGAATTCCAAAAATAGATATTGGATTATGCTTGTAAACTTGTCTGGTAATCTGGGCATGATTAAATTATAATTAGGGCATTGACCGGGCCAGGTCAGTAAGGCGTTGAGCCCCACCCCTTGGTGGGTGAGGTCTCAAAGATAAAAGACATGGCAAATGACAGAGTTGCAGCAGTTTTCAGTTGGAGTCGTGATGCCAAGTCTTGAGGTGGAGCCCCGGGAAGTAGTGTACAGAAGAGCTTGGTCCTGAGGAAAGAGAAAAGGCCCTGGGAAGAGAAGCAAGCCATTTGCCTGATAGTTTACAGCTGGCCTTGTGGCACAAAGCAAGCCTGAGCCCAGAGAGAGGCAAGCCGGGGGAAGAGAGGAACCCAGGAAGCCTGAACCCTGGCAAACATCGGCAGCTGTCATGCTCTAACACATGGCAACAGACTTTGGTGAAGGAAAAAAATTATGCTTTATGGCCTGGTAACTGTAAGCTTCTACCCCAAATAAATACCCTTTATAAAGACCAACAGATTTCTGGTATTTTGCATCAGCACCCCTTTGGCTGACTAATACAGGGGGTATGGAAAAAATATGCTAAATGTATGCTATGGACCATAGTTAGTGGTAATAGTCTGATGACATTATCTCATAATCTGTAATAAATGTTCCACAATGGTGTGGTGTGTTGGTGAGGGGGTGTTGTATGGGAATTCTACACATGTTCCTAATTGTTTTGTAATTTCACAACTTCTGTAATAAAAAATATTTTTAAAAATATTGGCAAGGTACGTCTTTAATTTAAAAGACATAGAAATGCATTTTTCACTTAAAAAATATTTGTGAAAAAAATAAGGTATTAAACAAAGATATGCAAATTAAAACCAGAATGAGATTACATTTTTTTCTTTTCAAAATTGCAAAGTTTAGGGCCCGGCTAGATAGCTCAGTGGATAAAGAGCTCGCTGGGAAACCACATGGGAGGCCCTGGGTTCGGTTCCCGGGGACCTCTCCTAGCGGGCAGACCGCCTTGAGAATGGCAAGCCGCCATGGGCGGGCCGGAGCCGCCGTGGGCAGGGCAAAAAGCTGCCACGGACAGGCAAAAGCCGCCACGGGCAGG
>PVKH010017950.1:0-15256 GCA_004027955.1 Chaetophractus vellerosus | reverse complement strand
GAGCCCCCACGGGCATGGCAAAGTCACCCGTGAAAAGCGGAGCTGCCGCCTGCAAACTGCGGAAGCCGAGCAGCCCGCAAAAAACATGGAGGACTGCTGCCCGCAAAACATGGAGCGGAGCCGCCTGTGGGAACGGAATGGAGCCACCCTCAAACGGAACGAGCCACCGCCGTGGAGGGCCGACTCGGCGCGTCACCCCGGGGACGGGGAGAGACAAGAAGCAGACATAAAATAACACAGAAGAATGGACACACAGCAAGAGCAAGCAGAAAGGGGGGGGCGGATATGTAATAAATAATAAATAAATCTTTAAAAACAAACAAACAAACAAACAAAAAAAAACAAACAACAAGCAAAAAACAAAAAGACCAACTCTGGAGAGCTGATGTGCCTCCGTGGCTGAGCACCAGCCTCCCACATATGAGGTCCCAGGTTCAATCTCTGGTCCATATCTCAAATAAATAAATAAATAAAAATAAAATATAAATTCATTTTTATTATATATTTCTTTTTTGTTTCATGGCACTTTGTACAAGATGGATCTAGTGTGAACATAAATGTAACCTAATTTTTATTTTCATGGATATAATTAGGTTACATAAGGCAACCATTTCTCATATATGTTTATGATGCTTATACAAGGCTTAAATAACTAGTCCTGCAGATTCATCCTAATATATTTTGGGTTATATAAATATATTTTTATATATTTACATATATTTTTATATAACTCTAAGCAATTCCTCAGTAAAAGTTTGTTTTTTAACTCAAGTCTATAAAACATGAAAATAAACTGTCATTATGCAATTTTAAACTTAAAATGTTTAGATAGAAATCTTGTTTCAAAACGAATATACTGGAAATCGTACTCCAAAACCAACAGAGTTCTTATGGACAACAAAATGTACAATAGGAATTAAATAAATCCAAGTTTTGAATACCAAAAGTACAAAAGATAGAAAAAGGAAGAGATAATATTAAACTTCTCTGAGGGACAAAGTATAGAACATGTAAAACAAAATAAAACTATGAAAGAATAGTGTATGGAGAGTACATGTGACAGATTCTTTGAAGAATTGATGTGGGGTCGGTCATATATTAGTTGTTTACATTTTAATAAATGAAAGCCTTATTTTCAGTTTTTCAGATTGGCATTGTACTGATTTGCCTAACAAAAATGATATTTGCCAAACTTCCAGGGTTTTAAAATTTGATAATCCATCGATCCCAATCATAGCCAGTGACAAAAATAAATAAATAAATAAGTCAGTGTTGGTGGAATTTGGACAATAACTTTCATAGATGAAAGAAATGTGTAACTGCAGCTGTGTTTGTATTAGGTAATTATTCTCTACCTGTTTTATGAATCACAGCTCCCAGACACAGATGAGCAAAGAAAGTAATGCAGACACATAGATAATTGAACCCCAAACTATCTCAGCATTGCTTCACCATTGTTCTGAATTTTATGTTATTATTAACAAACAGAGTAGATGATAAAATCCCTTTGTGGTAAAATTTACATTCATGGCTTACCCCCCAGTGCAGACCTACAACCAAGTAGATCACTTTTTAGCAAGGCATTTGAATTTCCTCTTCTAACCAAAGCATATAGAATTTGAAAACTTCAGAAAATAGGAGAAAGTAATTTAACTTAGACCAGTATTTAACATAAGTTTGACAGTGGATAGCAGGATCACATTTAAAACTTCAAAGTAGCTGAGTCCTAAGGTGTGATGAATTTTAAAGCTACAGAAATATCTAGAGATATTTTCATTTAAAAGCAAAAGTAGGTGAAACACACTCAATCCCTTCCCCTTACACACACCACCAAGTAATTAATTTACTTTGCCAAAGTCTGTATTTTATATATATAAACAGCATTATAAACTGTATCATCAATTTTGGTGCCAGTTAATGCTAGGCATTACCTCGTGATAGATAATGTCATTTTTGGAGATTTGGGCAAATTCTTTAACCTTGCATGCTTTACTCTTCACAACCTATAAAATAACTGATCAAAGTGGACAGTTACTTATACATCCCTTTCTACTATAAAGGTTTATGGTTATTGGATGAGAACCTGAGGAAGCATTACTCATTTTCCAAAATTCCACATTTACAGTTCATTGGTTCCACTCCGCATCTTCTGTTTTGATAAACTTTGATTCATGTCTTTCAGGGAGTACTTTGAATGTTTTGAAGTCCACAAGATCCAAATAGCAAAAAATTAGCAGAGACAGTGGAGGACGTAATAGCTTAATATAGAAAGGGGAATGCTTCTCTTCCCTTACAAATCCCTCACTATCACATCTTCTAGATCTTGTTCATGTAGTCTTTCCCCATCTCAGTAAAAGGCAACTCCACCCTTCCAGTTACTTAGGCCAAAAACTGTGGTTTCATCTTTAACACCTGTCTTTTTTTTATAACAATCTTTTCATGCATCAGAAAATATTGTAAATTCTATCTTCAAAAATATATTCATAGACCAGTCACATCTTTCCATCTCCATTGTCACCACCCTGGACCAAGCTGCCATTATCTCCCAGTTAGGTGGTAAAGGCAAAAGAACATAAACTCTTTGTCTTCATTTCTACATCTCTACCAGTAAAATGGTGTGAAAAATGTGAGATAGAATAGGTGAATATGAATAAGAGCACAAAATAAAGGCATAGGATTACCAACTTTGAACTTTGAGGGAACTCTGTATCTTTCACTCAAATGAAGATGAATTTATAAAAATTTCAACTGATCTGTCTTGCTAAAATTAAGTCCTTTGCTTCTACGACTGTATCCTACCAAAATATATGAGCATATGCAAAAATTATGTCTGTCACTGATATTTATTACAGCATGATCATATAAAAACTTTGGAAGCAGTCTAAGTATCTATCAATGGTTAGAAATAGTTAAATGATGTCAAATCCATGGTAAAGTACTATGCAGTATATCTGAGTATGCTGATTATTTCACAACTAAAATGTCTTTCATGTATTTTATGAGAGGTCTCAAGCAAAATTTCTGTAGAAGACTTGTAATATCTACTCAGTATTACAAAAGAAAGCTGCATCCTACACTGGCATTCAACCAAATTCATTATTGGTGTTTTGGGCTTTGTAACTGATGCACTGGCATTCAAATTATGAACACTGAATATTACTGAGATTACACATTACAATTTGTTTCATATTCAAGAAAAATTTAAATCATTATGCAAAAACTGTTGTAATACCCCATATGAAGATCCCACATCAAGGGACCTTTGTTTGGCTAAAGCAGTGTTGTTATTGCAATAATTCTTCTTTAAAAGGTACACTGCATGCCAACCCTCCCCTTTAAAAAGATAAATAGTCCAATATTCACCACACTGTAGTTTTATACAGTAACTTTATATTATAGGCTTTACAGAAACTCCATTTACAAAATAAATTTTCAGTAATTTTCTTCCTTCACTACTTTTTCAATAAAATATCTGATGACAGGATTCAATTTAGATGTGACTAATTATTTTTAGATTTTTACTAGTACAAAATATCCTAGAGTAAGAAGTTTCATCACACAAGTAAGACTGTCCTTGAAATATGTATTTTTCTGGTTTTGTAAATATGAGCAAAATAAAAGTTTGGTTATATATCTAGACAATCCCTAAGAGGATTTCCATCCTTGTGATTTTTGAATACACTATTTAATGCCTTGGTCTCACATTTTTCTACAATTTGGTGCTATGTGAATCCAATATTTTAAAAAATAACTTTAAAGTGTTTTGAAAATGCTGTATAATCATTTGGAAAACATTGAAAACTGCAGCTAAACAAAAAGAAAAAAATTACATCATCCAAATCTTGCATCTACCCTGTTACAGTCAAATTGTAGCTCCTACCACTCCATCAAAATTCTTTCTTTAATGATCATCAGTGGCTTCCACTTTGGTAAATATCCAAGATATTTCTCAGTCCTCATCTTACTTGACCTATTAGCAATATTTTATCCAATTGTTAACTTTCTTTTCCTTGAAACACTTGCTTTGCATGGCTTCCAGGATATCCTCCTTAACTGGCTTTTGTCCTGTCTTTCTAGCTACTGTCTCAATCTGTTTTCCAGTTCTTCCTTATCTCTCTGACCTCTGAATAATGGAGTGCCCAAGGATTCAGTCCTTAACCACTGTCTTATAGATATACTCACTCCAAGATGATCTCCTCCATCCTCATGACTTTTATTAATATCTCATTCTGATTCTCATATTTATATAACCAGCTCAGACCTTCAATTCTAAGATCTGAATACCAAACTGACTTGACATCTCTGGATATCTATTGGGTTGTTCAAGCTTCCCTGTCCAAAACTGATCTGATATTTCCTCTCAAACTTACCCCTCATGTAATCTTAATTAATAGCAACTCCATCTTTCCAATTGCTCAGGTAAAAAACTGGTGTCATCCCTGACTCCTGGTGTCATCTTCTGCTCAAAACCTTCTAGTGTACTCTCATCTTACTCAGCATAAAAGCCAAAGTTCTAAGACAAGCCCTTACATGATCTGCCCCCTCTTATATCTCCAAACTCAATTTCTATTACTTTACTCCTTCTTTACTCTGCTCTAGCCACATTGAAATATTCACTATTCTTCAAACATTACAGGCATAATCTTGCCTAAGGGCCTTTATACTTACGGTTCCCTTTGTCTGGAAATCTCAATTGCAGATATCTTCGTAGCTTGTGCCCTCCATTCTTTGACACAAAAATCACTTTGATGAGGCCTTCCCTAGCTACTTGGCTAAAATTTCAACACTTCTTTCCCCTGCAAGTCTATGAATTTCCTTTGCCTACTTATGTTTCCTTAACACCTGTCATTATCTAACATACTGTGTATTCTGCTAATGTCCTATTTATAATTATGTGTTTACCCTACTAAAATAAAAAATTCTTATAAGGATGGATTTTTTTTTCTGTTTTGTTCACTACCATATTTTTGGTGCCTAGAATAGGGTCTAGCATATAGTGGTACTCAGTAGATATTTATTGAATAGATAAATGAAGTATATTCTGTGTGTATTTTAAAGCAATTTTTTTACATTTAGGTTAATTCTTAGTGATACTAAACAAAATTTGTTGAGTCCATGTTGTCAATTTTACCTGACAATTATTTGCACTTTCTCAGTTAGATGATTCCTTTCACTCTTTCTAAATGCCACTTTCTATTAACTTTTTCCAAATAAAAAAGTCCAGTATTGTATTTACTTATTATTTATTATTTTACTGGAGTTTATGATAGTTTCGATTGTGGTCAAAATGGACCAAAAGAATAGCAAATTTCATTTGTAATTGATTAAGAAAAACAAAATGTAAGAGTGGTAAATTATTGTAGGAAGTTTTAAAAGTTATGCTTTTAAACAAATGCCCCCTAGTTAGATGTCTTCTTCCATAGGGGTTCAAAGTGAAAATTATTCTGTACTCTGGGATTATAGACTTCTTTTTGAACATTTGATCAATAGGATTGCTTAATTATACCTTTCAAAATGAGCCCCTTTTTGATGCCTTGTCTTAACTGAAAGAGTTGTTTTGTAATTTCATATTATGTAATTGCTAAAATTTTTTTGTACTCAAAGGGGCTCATGCTCAAATGCTAAAATTATCATCACAAGTGGGGAATTTCAGACTCTGCAAATTTATCTAAGCATATAATCATTATATTATTTTGCATACATTTATACAATGAAAAGTAATTAGAATTTGTTGGTGAGTGAAAACATGAAGATACCAAAACACATTGTTTCCAAAGCAATTGGTTTCACTCATAAATAATCATATTTTTGATATTTTGAATTAAATAATGGCAAATGGGTATTTTAAGTTTTTTCAAGGTGTTTTCCTTATTCTTTCATACTATATGTACCTTATACTATTTAGACAATTGCATACAATTGAAGCATTATTTTAAAATTTAAAAACAAAAATGGAGCAAGAATGGAATTGCTAATTGAATGATTGAAATTTGCTCCTTAGAGGTCCTGAGGTTTGGCAGGGTATTCAAGACTCTTAAAATACCTTTTCTGACTTATTTCTCAACACTCCTTTCCATGTTTTATACTTTGGCCTTCATGTTCATAGAAAACACCCTGTGTATTAGTCAAGGAACTCTAGGGAAATAGAATCAACAGGAGATATCTGTAAATAGTATGAGATTTTATAAAACTCTCTCACATGATGCACAACTTCAGATTCCACAGGCATGCTGCAAACCAGGGTCTCTGGTAGAAGTCCAATGAATGTCCTTGATGAATTCCTGGAAGACATTAGCTGTCCAAAGACAAGCTGGGAACTTCTCTCTGAATGCTGAAATCACTTCCCCTTTTAAGACATTCAATTGATTGGATAAAACGTCATTCATTGCTGACTGCAATCTCCCTGGTTTATCATAGATGTAATCAACCATCTGTGCGGTAAGTAAATTCACTGATGACTAAAGTCCATAAATGCCCTTGTATTACAATTAGCCCAGTGTTTGCCTGGCCAAACAATGGGCACAATTACCTGGCCCACTTGACACATTAGCCTAACGGTCACACCCTATAAGCCATATTCCCCATCTTTTTGTTTACATTGTAATCTCTAACTAGAGTAGTTGCCCCTAGTTCTTTGCTGCGTGTGCTCCTCAGCCTCAAGTCCTGATTAAATTTTACACCTGAAAAGTCTTTATTTGCCTAGGCAAAATATGCTCAACTATAATATATATCAACTATAGCACACCATGTATTTAATTACACATTGCATATATATCTTTCCCATTGTTTCTGATAAGCCCACAATTTCCTGACCTCGTAGCCATCATGTCACCCTGCTGGACAGGTACATGAGTGTTGACAGCGGCATGAGAATAGAATGGACCATGGCTGAGGAAGCAGTGTGGGCAGTTACGCAGCCACACTCCAGCACAGCCCCGGGTGATCTCCGCTCTCAGAGAGGCAAAGCAGCTAAAGGGGGATTCTTCTGTCTCCCAGCTCCTGTGCACATGGAACTTCTGAATTGGGGGTGATCTTTGGCTAAACAAAAGCCCTGAACAACTCAACATCCTTTCACGTTTCTGTGGAACTTCTGAGATATGGGACAGCAGGTGTTACTATGTTGCTTTCTTGACTCCCAAGATCCCACTGCCTTGGAGGATGCCCTGGTCACCAGAATTTCTCTTTTCCCAGCCAGGAGGAATCTCTCACTGAATTCTCCTGGGCACTAAGGAAATTTAGACACATTCCACAGTAGCTTTCCCATTGCTCACCCCATTATGTGGGCTTTGAACTGCGATCACCACAAAACCTAAAAGCACAACCTAAGAGAGGAAGAAATTGGCAACTTAAGATTTAGGATGCATTTTGATACAATCTTTTCCCTTATGAATCATTGAAAATGAATCAAGACTCATTGGAGGAACAACATGTAATTTTTTCAGGTTAGTTGTTAATATTTTACATTTATATAACACACAGAGTACTTTCATACCACATTTGATTTCCAGAGTAGGTCTGTGTAAAAGAGAAGCTGGCATTTGCCTTTCTGTTTATGGGTGAGGAGGAGACCCAGTGTGGTTTGCTTGGTGAGATACAGCCCAAAACTTGAGGGTGCTACCCCAGTTAAGATATGGAGTAAATACAATCAAAAGGAGGTATCACTTTAGCCTTCTGTGGTTAAATATCTGGTACAGGGAGGGAATAAAGGTTTATGAGTTTATGAGCTTAGATTACCCTATAAAATGCTTTCATGTAAAAAATTTCTATCCCCTACCCATCATTAGAATATCAGATGGAGCTTAGGGGAATCAAAGTATATAAAAACAATCCCTGATTGTGTCTAAAGGTTCTGGCAAATAGGAAGAAGTTGTACAAATGTCTGTATTGTCTGGCTGGACTTAAGTTAAAAGACTCAACAGAACATTTGTAGCAAGAAGGAAAAAAAGGTATGTGGTTTTCACAGATATAACTGAGGAGAGCTGAAATTAAGTGAACATAGAACCTCAAGAAATCTGAACCTTGAAGTCATGGATGGCTTTGGATCTATGATACACAAGGGCCAAGAGTCTTCTGTGACTTTTAATCATGGCAGAGTGCAATGAAATTCAATATTCAACAGGCTCTGCTGTTGAATAGGCCAACAGTTCCCAAACCTCTCAGTCTGTTATATCCTACTGCCGGGCAGGTTTATGAGAGTTGACAATGGCATGGGAACAGAATGGGAAATAGCCCATTCACATGCAGTTAGTGATCTGGATGTTAGTTTTATGACTTTATGAAAAGAATGCTGTGTTTGTGCTTCTTCTGGAAATTGAGTCTTTGCATTGTTTGTTCTCTGTTTATTCTTCAGTAGAACAAGTTGGCTTTTGGTTATAGGGTCAAAGTCAATGGCTCTTCACCTCTATTTGCAGAGGATGAGATGACAAGTTTAAAAGAAAGAATAAAAGTAGCTGCAAATAGTATTTCACTGTTTAAACTATTGCATATATAGTCTCATCTTTAAAATAGGGTCTTTTTGTAATCACTCCAGACTGGAGATAGCAATAATATATCAAGTGGATCGCTGACCTGGATCAGGAATCAAGTTTCAGCCCTAACTCTCAGCTAGGGCCAATTTCTTAGTAAAGAAAAAGTTGTGATAGTTAACCTCTGATGCCCCACTCATTTAAAACAGTCTATGATTATTTTAAAGTTGTACATTCATCAAATGTACTTCAATGTTAATTATTCATTTGTCTTAAGCATAGGGATAGAACTTCTATTAAGCATGCAGCTTTATATATAGACAAGTTTTTTGATTGTGGAGATTTTATTAGCTCTTTCCACTTGGCTCAAAATATGGGAGGATATTTTGATAAGTGTATATAGGGATGTACATTTTTCCTTCTGCCTCAGGCTCCGATATGGCTCGGCATTGGACTGGGTTATGTATCTGGAAAAGGGATTAAGGTATAAGACTTATTCTACAGAGAGCAGAACAAGGACCAACATGTGGACTATATGGTGAGGCACTTTAAGCTTAATAAAAAAGACCTTGTATTCACTAATGCTTTCTAACAATAGACGTATTTGAAAATGAGAAATAATATTGTAAATTGGTACTCTCCCCTGCAACGAAGAGAGCCAAAATGAGATTCCACCAATGAGGAATGTAAAAGAAACTACTGGAATTTGATGGCCTTTGAGAGGCTAGCGCCTACACTCTGATTATGACAGGCATTGCTGGTTGCCCACCCTATTTCCATTTTTCCCTTCTTCCTAACAGCACTATTTTTATTTTGAGCAGAAAAGTGCCACCATGGGAGGAAAAGAATCCACCCTGCTTTCCTAGCTTCCCTTGCAGCTGGGATATACGATAAAGTTCTAGCATTCAAGCAAGAGTCTGCTGAATATAGTTGGAAAAGTGCTTGTCTTTCACATATGAAAACCTCACTTTCCTATTCTCCCTTTATTCTTTCTGACAAGGAAGTAAATATGAGGCATGAAGTGCCATAGATCAATTATAATTATGAGGATAAATGGATGAGAAATCAGGAAAATAGTGGTCTGGGTATTTAACCCTTCTTTGCACAGCTGCTACAGGCCTGAACTGCCTTCCTCTGGAATTTTTGTTCCTCCTCTTCTAAAATGCATGGAACCCAGCCTATTTAAACCAATGTTAGTTAGGATTTCCAGTCCTTGAAGCCAAATGTACTCCTATACAATATAATTACTAATAGTATTAATAACTTCATTTTGTTTAACATTTTATTTTTTCCAAAGTACTTTACATACATTGTCTCATTTAATTATCACAACAACCCAGGGAGAAGCTTGGACCTTTGTCTGATTTTTTGCTGGTTAAAAATGTTAAACATCTGGGAGGTTAAATTATTTATGTATTTAATGACACAACCAAGATTAAAATGCAATCTTATTTTAATAAGAGGACACAACCTAGATTCCATCTCCAAGAGCCACCTACCTTTCACACACCATGCAGCCAAATAAGCAGAAATGATAAAAGGCAAGCAGGGAATAACTAAGAACTTAGATAAAAAGACTGTTCCCAAATGAAGACAACAGGATTTGGGTTTCCAGGGAAACTGACACCATTAAAAAGCTATCCTGTACCTTACTCAGCAAGAGTGCAAGGGTCTTTTCCATCAGCTAATATTTCTCATTTAAAGGATTCTCTTCCTGTACCCCAGAAAGATCCACAAAAGTTTGTGGAAATACTCTCCACGTTGTTTTCAGTTCACAACCCTCTGCAAGAAGACATGCATTGGTTGCTACATGAAATTCCACCAAAAGTGAACTTCACTTGTTTCATGAAGGAAGCCCATTTGGCCCCAGGAGATAATTTACCATATCAGAGGCAAGGGGGCCACAAGAGGCTGATTGATTACCCATCACCCCACAGAAAAGGCAGAGTTGAAAGCCCTAAAGGCCAATCCAGAAGGTTTGCTGTCAGTCATACTTGAAGCCTTTTTGCAAAAAGTGAGCTGGGAAATTTCAGCTTTGCTTTTAGAAGTCAGAAACCTTGTGACAGAAAGTCTTAAAGACTTAGAAATATCCACAGGAAGAAGTCTGTGATTGGCCAAGAGACTTCATTTACAGAAGTATTCTGAAGAAGGGACAGGCTGCCTCTGTACTGGGATGTCGTTTTCAGATGTTCCTGATTACTCATACTGCTATCAGAGTGAAACAAAAATCCACCTGGACTCATGTTTCCCCAAACCACAAGAAGACAGATCTTTGACTCACACAAAGGACTTGAAACTTAACTTTTCTAGAGTATTTGACATTGGTAATGCACTCAACTGAAAGAGGTACATCAAAAGGCTTACTGCTACAAATAGATTGCAGTCATACTCATATTTCTCAATTTCCAAATGTACCCTATCATAATTCTGTTAATTACTTTGCTTTGTATTTTGCTGATAGCTATTTCAGCAGTTACAAATAGCCCAAAGTAAAGATAGATAAAACAATTATAATATTTAGAAAATTATAATTTTACTTTAAAATAGTAACAAAAGGGGAAATTGATGAAATTTTCTTTTAGGAGGAAGGAAGCTACTCACCTTTCCCTCATTAGGGTGTCCCTTGAAAATAGCCCTGGTAAGAGGCCTGATCTTTTGATTTTACAATGTAAGGATGTGGACCATCTAGCCCATGGACAATAAACATATCCCTCTGAAATTAAGTCTCAGGAGGTATACAGGAGACTATACTATCACAAGCTGCATCTATTTGTCTCTCAAGAAAATAAGAGATGTTTTCTTTATTCTTCTACTTTGCTGTATAAATTTGAGTGCAATTCTGTCCAGACTTTGTAGACATGTTTGTGTTACCTTTACATGCATGTGGAACTGTAATAACTCACTAATAAAATGTGTTCTCTCTATCTATGAACAAAAATCCAGTGTCCTAGATTTCAGACCATTTATATAAGCTAATCCCATATAGTTATAAGAGATTTATTTTACAAAAGTTCAAATAAATCTGAGCTTCTATCCCTACTTCAGAATTGATATGAAATTTTTCATAATTGATAAACCTGTACCCTAAACAGATATCAGAAGACTTCAAAGGCATTATCTGTGAGATAAGCAAAGAACAAGCCAATATGTTAATGAGCATACTTTAGTGCATTGTTCATTCCCCAATCTTGAAGATTTGGGGGTAATGATGCCCACTCTGTTTCTAATTGAGAAGGAGCTTAGGTCCCCTGGGGAAGATGTATGGAACTATCTTGCTTGCAGATGGAAACACTCTCTGTTCCTTAGGATGGGCGTTGTTCATCATCATCTCCTTGTTAGTTGTCCTAGGTGAGTCCAGTGAACTGGAGAGTAGGTGTTGCAATTCTGCTGAGATTCAGGCTTCAACTGGCACATGAACAGACCAAAGATTTAAGTGTCTGGGACATACAGTTAACAAGTATAGATCTAATTATAAATTCAATAAAAGGGAAAGAAAAGCTATGTGTAAGGAAATATAAATGAGTCTAACTCTGTTATACTGGGGAGCATAAATTCCAGATAAGGTCCACTACAAGGTGTCGAATTTCTGTGCTTGTATGCCCTGCTTATAGGGTCTAGATGTCTCCACAGCCCTCAGGTGCCCTGCTGTTTGAGGCACAGTTTATTGTGGCAGTCAATGAGATCCTGCTGAGATGTGCATAAGGCTAACCTCTGGAATGACCTCCCAACTCGCTTTGAAATCTCTTAGCCATAAAAACTCATTTGTATTTAATATTTCCCCCTTTTGGTCAAGGTCTTTTTCCAGATTGGCTATGTTTTGATGACAGTTGACAGGGAGTGTGGGCCTGAGAAGCCCTTGAAAAGTGATAAAATCTAGCTGGTGTAAGCACAAACTGGCTGGCAAAGAGGGTTATAAATGAGGGGCAAACATCTGGTTACAGCAGAGTTATAAATTGCTCAGATAATATAACAACTACAATAACAAGTAAGAGAAATAAGCTAAAATAACAACTACAATTACAAGTAAATCTGCTGTAGTCAGCAGTTACAAATGGATATATCTCTACACATCTCCAGAATCCTTACTCTTATTAAATAGCATTGACAAGGCAGTCAACCAGAATTTTTTGGCTCTCCTGTATTTAAGGATTCTGGTCTTGGTCTTACAAGAATTTAAGCAAAATTTTATAAGTTCACCTACAAGTGATCTTAGATCCAAGAAATTGACTTTTGCCATTTACACTCACAAAACATTGATTTGTAAAATTGTGAATTAAGGCTATTTTCGTTTCCCAGCTGCTAAAACAAATATCATACAATGGGATGGCTCCCCAACAAAAATTTATTGGTTCCTGGCTTCAGAGGCTACAAGGCTTATTTCCCCCAGGGTCGGTATCTTCTGGCTATCTGGCAATCTTTAGTGCTCTTTAGCTTTTCTGTCAAATAGCAGTGTATGTAGTAGCATTTTCACCTTTCTCTTCTAACTTCCATTCACTTTCAGCTTCTGTCTGCTCCCCCTGGCTTCTTTTCCTAGGTCCAATTGATCTAAGGACTTTAGCTATATTTTATTAAGGCCCACCCTTATTCAGTTTGGCCACACCTTAACTAATAATATTTTCAAAGTCCTATTTACAAATGGGTTCACACCCACAGGACCAGGGATTGGGACCTGAACATGCCTTTTGTGGGGCACATGACTCAATCTCCTCCAAGAAGGACAAAATCCTTACTCATGCATAGGGAAATCAGAAGATAAAATTACATTCAAAGACTGCTTAATGGAAATTGAGACAAGCAAAGAATGCCCTTAAGAGGAAAAAATTAAGATGTTATTATAAATGTATATATGAGATGTCCAATTATTAACAATAATTATTTTTTATATTACATATGACTAGGATTGTAAGCTATAATTTTGTAGCTTTAGGGAAAAGATAAACTTTCATATCATTTTTTAAATAAATGCTATAAATATTGAAAATTATGTAGGTTTAGAACTTTTGGAGTACCATATAGACACATTTCCAAATTAATTTGAGTGTTTTACATAAGTTATTAATATTTAATGAAATATAAATAAATATATTAGGATTCCTGATATACATTATAAAACATTATAAAATGTATCACTCAGTGGTTATGCAAAGGGAGACTTTTGGCCCATGTAACTAAAGAGTCTAGGAGTCAGAAATTCAGGTATAGCTGGATCCAGGTACTCAAATGATGTTATCAGGCCCAGATGTCCTTTCTTTTATTTTTGTTACATATTCCCCCCCCCTTTCTGCTTGCTCTTGCTGTGTGTCCATTCTTCTGTGTTATTCTATGTCTGCTTCTTGTCTACCCCCATTTTTGCGGCGACGTGCCGAGTTGGCCCCCCGCGCAGGCGGCTCGCCCCATTCATGGGTGACTCCACTGCATTTCACGGGCGGCTCCTGCTCTGTGTTTTGCGGGCAGCACAGCTCCGTGTTTTGCAGGCTGCTTGGCTCCGTGATTCGTGGGCGCTCAGCTCCGTGTTTCATGGGTTACTTACCATGCCCGTGGCAGCTCCGCCCTGCCCGTGGCGGCTTTTTGCCTTGCCCACAGCAGCTTTGCCCCACCCACGGCGGCTTGCTTTTCTCAAGGCCATCGGCCCACTCGGAGAGGTCCCCGGGAACTGAACCCAGGGCCTCCCATGTGGTGTACCAGTGCCCTTATCCACTGGGCTATACAGCCGGCCCCCAGATGTCCTTTCATTGCTTGATTCTGCTTTCCTGAATTGGCATCACCCAGGCAAACTATCTTCACATGTTCCTTGGCAGCTCCAGGCTTGCACATGACTAGTTTCGAGCTCCTCTTTTCTTCCATAATATAATGAGGTTCAGCTAGATGATTTTTACATTTTTTTAGCTCAAAATTATATAATACATAAAGTGACTCAACTGCTAAGAGTTTATTACAAAACTCCTCTCCTGATTTAATTTAATAAAGATAATAGTTTTTTGCAATTTAGCATTTTATATTAAAAGCTCATTAAAGGCTTATTCTTATAATTATTTTAAACTTATCATTCACACTTAATAACTCTTTTCTATATGAGGAATATAAGCAAAATCACAACATAGCCCAGGTTGAATTAGCACACATTTCAAGTGAATTGATACCAAATTACTGAGATTTAAAGTAACTGAGATACTGGTATTAAGGTACATGTGAAAAATGCTTGTAAAGAGAGTATTAAAGGGAAAGCTTTTGCATTCATTGCCAGTCAGAACTGAAGGATTAGAAACCTTCTCTTTATAGGAGAAGAATGATGTGCCTTAGCAATTGCAGACCTCAGTTTGTTAAATTAAAATATTGGTTGCCTTGGAGCAGGTTCTGTTACAGGGGAGTGGGGAGTAGAGTGTAAAATCCAGACATTTGAGGAATATTTTCCAAAGAACTACTAAAAAGTACATTGTAATTTACCAATTAATCAAATTCCAATTCTAAGGAATTACAAAGTATATGTTAACACAACATAGCTGCTTATCTTTAATTATTATGTAAAAATTTCTTAATGGTTTGATAGGTAAAAATAGATGAAAATATTAATATAATTTCTATTTTTTAGGGACCACTCAATATTAGTTTGGGTAAAGTCCCAACCTAATGGTAACAATAATGTTCCAGACCCAAAGACATGATATGAAATGTTGCCCCTGGAAACCAAAATCCAAGATGTCTTGTAGACAACATATATTTGTATCTGTTTTCTGTTTTGTTTCACTTTTTTAAATCCACTCAGAGTCTCTATGTTTCAATTGTTGTATTGA
>PVKH010017949.1:0-15272 GCA_004027955.1 Chaetophractus vellerosus | reverse complement strand
GAACGGAAGCAGACCCGCCCACAAGCGGGGTAAGCCGCCTGCGCAGTGAGCTGACTCGGGGCGTCGCCACAGTGGGGGGAGACAAAAGCAGACATAGAAGAACACAAAAAAATGAACACACAGCAAGAGCAAGCAGAAAGCGGAGGGATATGTAACAACAACAACAAAATAATTAATTAATTAAAATAAAAAGAGTGCTAGCCAAAGCAAAGAAATTCTGCAGAATGTAAAAGGTGGTTTTGCTTAGGTTTGCCTGGTTGTATTAGCACCTGATACTCAAGAAAATCTCTGATATATTACTAAGATACAACTCAAGAAACAGAAACAGACATCTCAAGGAATAAATCCCATAGTTAACATTTAAAAATAATAAAATGTACAACATGCAACAAAAGATCACAGAACAAACAGGAAATGATGGACTATTCTAACGAAGAGGATAAAAATCCAGAAAACATCATTGAAGAAGACCAAATTGTGGACATACCAAAGACTTAAAAAAATGATCTTCAATATGCTCAAGGAAATGAAGGAAAATACAGAGAAATAACTAAAAGATATAAGGCAAACAATGAATGAACAATATGAGAATCTCAATAAAGAGATAAAATTTTAAAAAGGAGCCAAACAGAATTATTGAAATTGAAGACCACAATAACTGAAATGAAAACTTCCAGGAGGGTTTCGACAGCATATTGGAGCTGGCAGAAGAAAGACTCAGTGAACTTGAAGACAAGACAATTCAAATGAGTCAGGCTGAGGAGCAGAAAGAAAAAAGAAATATAAAAAGTGAATATATATCCTGTGGGATGCCATCAAGCATACCAATATATACATTATGGAAGTCCTAAAAGAAGAAGAAAGCGAAAAAGGGACAGAAGGAATATCCAAAGAAATAATCACATAAAACTTCTCAAACTTAACAAAAGACATGACTATACACATCTAAGAAGCCCAGAGAACACCAAATAGGATAAACTTAAAAAGAAATGCATCTTGCCACATACTGATCAAACTGTCAAATGCAAAGGGCAAGGAGAGAATTCTGAAAGCTGCTGTTATGTACAAGGAAGTCCAAATCAGATTAAGTGTCCATTTCTCATCAGAAACCATGGAAGCAGGAAGGCAGTGGGTTAAAATACTTAAAACACTGGCAGAAAATGGTTGCTAATCAAGAATTTTATATCCAGCAAGACTTTCTTTCAAAAATGAGGGAGAGACCCCATCTATACAAAATATAAATACAAATAAATTTATAGAGACAGAAATAGATTAGCAGTTATGTATGTCAGGGAAAGGATAGAAGAATTGAGAGGTGACTACTGAGGGGTAGGGATTTTTTTTTTTTTGATAATTAAAATGCTCTAATATTGATTGCAGTGATGAATGCATAACTCTAATTATACCAAAAGCTATTGATTGTACACTTCAGATAGGTTGTATGGTTTATGAATATGTTTTAATAAAATTGATTTAAAAAGATAAAAAATGAGGAAGAGATTAAAATATTCCCAGGAAAGCAAAAGCTGAGGGAGTTCATCACTTGTCCTACAAGCAATGCTAAAGGGAGTTCTTCAGACTGAAAGGAAAGAACAGTAGAAGGTGGTTCAAAGCGGCATACAGATATAAAGACATCCAGTAAAGGTACCATATGGGTAATTATAAATGTCAGTACTATTATATTGTTGGTATGTAACTCCACTTCTTACTTCTTACTGGTGCTAAAATGCAGTGCATAAAAAGTAAGAATAAATCCATTGTTTTGGACATACAGTGAACAAAAATATAATTTTTAACAAGTACAAAAATGATGGGGGAATGCAGAGGTATAGAACAGTGTATGTGTATGCTATTGAAGTCAAGTGAGTATGAAATCACATATGATTGTTATATATATTTAGAATGTTAACTCCATGGTAACCACAAGGAAAGTATATGAAAAATATATGTAAAAAGAAATGAGAAGTGACTCAATACGATACAAAACAAAAAATCAAAGAAATACAAAAGTAGGCATTAATGGAAGAATTGAAGAACAGAAAAGGTATAAGACTTAACAAAGACAAAATAACAAAATGGTAGGAAAAAAGTCCTGTATTATCCATAGTGCCTATAAATGTAAATGGATTAAATTCTTAAGTCAAAAGGAAGAGATTGGCAAAAAGCAAGACCCAGTTATATGCTGTTTACAAGAAACTCACCTTAAATTCAAAGACATATGAAGACTGAAAGTGAAAGGATGGAAAAAACTATACTATGCAAGTAGTAACCAAAGAAAACTAGGGTAACTATATTAATACTGGTTAAAATAGACTCTAAGCCAAAAACTGTTATGAGGGACACAGAAAGTTATTATATGCTGATAAATGGGTCAATTCAACAAGAAGACATAACAATTATAAATGCATATGCATCTAATAGCAGAGGCCCAAAATATATGATGGAAATATTAACAGATTTTAAGGGAGAAATAAACAATTCTACATTAATTGTAAGAGACCATGATACTCCACTTTCAATAATGGATAGAAGATCTAGACAGAATATCAATAAAGAAACGGAAGACTTGAATGATATTGTAAACCAACTAGACTTAACAGACTCATATAGAACACTGTACTCAACAGAATACATATTCTTCTTGAGTGCATATGGATGATTCTCTAGGATAGACCATATGTTAGGTCACAAAACAAGTCTCAATGAATTAAAAATATTGAAATCATACAAAATATATTCTCCCACCAAAATGGAATGAAACCAGAAATCAATAACAGAGAAAGAAATGGAAATTCACAAATATTTGGAAGTTAGACAATATACTCTTTAACAACCAATGAGTTAGAGAGAAAATCACATAGATATATAAAAAATAATTTAAAAATTAATAAAAAAAAGAGAAAATCACAAGGGAAATTAGGAAGTATCTTGAGGTGAATGAAATGAAAATAAAACCTACCAAAATTTATGGGATACAGCAAAAGCAGTGCTGAGAGGGAAATTTATAGCCCTAAATGCTTACATTAAAAAAAAAGAAAGAAAAATTTCAAATCAGAGACCTAACTTCAAAACTGGAAGAAATAGAATAAAGAAGAGCAAGCTAAATCCAAAGTGAGGAGAAGGAAGGAAATAAAGATTAGAGTAGAGATAAATGAAATAGAGTTAAAAAAAAAACAACCACTAGAGAGAATCAATAAAATAAAAAATTGGCTCTTTGAAAAGATCAATAAAATCAACAAACTTTTACCTAGATTGATGAAGAAAAAGAGAGAGAGGACAAAAAACACTAAAATCAGAAATGATTTGGGGGCCGGCTGTAGCCCAGTTGGTAGGGCACTAGTTTACCACATAGGAGGCCCCGGGTTCAGTTCCCAGGGCTTCCTCGATCGGGCAGCAGCCTTGAGAAGGCAAGCTGCCACGGGCAGGGCAAAGCCGCCACGGGCAGGGCAAGCCCCCATAAGCAGGCAGGTCGCTGCGCGGTGAGCTGACTCAGTGGGTTGCCGCACCGGGGGAGGGGGGGACAAGCAGACACGGAAGAATGCAAGAATGAACACAGCAAGAACAAGCAGAAAGGGGGGAGATATGTAATAAATAAAAAATGAATCTTTAAAAAAAAAAGAAATGATTTGGAGGACATTACCATATAATATAGAAATAAAAAGGATATAAAAGGATAGTATGAACTACTATGCATCAATAAATTAGATAAACTCAATGAAATGAACAAATTCCTAGGAACACATAAACTACCTACACTGACTCAAGAAGAAATAGAAAATCTCAACAGATCAATAACTAGCAAAGAGATTGAATCGGTATCAAAAATCTCCTAACAAAGAAATTTCCTGGACCAGATGGTTTCACAGGAGAATTTTACCAATTATTCCAAGAAATTTTACTAATCATTTCAAAAATTTGCAGAAGAGGGAACACCCTCCCTAATTCATTCTAGGAAGCCAAAATCACCTTTGTATGAAAAAATTCACCAAGAAAAGGAAATTACAGACCATTATCTCTTATTTATATAGATACAAAAATTCCCAAGAGAATACTAGTAAACTGAATCACACAGTACTTTAAAATAATTATATACTATGGTCAAGCGGAATTTATTTCAGGTATGCAAGGGTGGTCAACATAGGAAAATCAGTTAATATAATACACCACATTAGCCAAATGAAGGAAAAAGCCACATGGTCATTTCAATTGCTATAGAAAAGGTAACTGAAAAAATCCACCACCCCTTATTGAAAAAAGAAAACACTTGGAAACTAGGGATAGAAGGAAACTTCCTCACAATGATAAAGGGCATTATGAACAATCTATAATTGACATTATACTTAATGGTGAAATACTGAAAGCCTCACTGCCCCCCAAGATCAGGAAAAAGACAAGGATGCCCACTGTCACCACTGTTATTCAACATTGTACTGGAAGTTCTGACCACAGCAATTAGGCAAGAAAAAGAAATAAAAGGCATACACATTAGAAAGGAAGAAGTAAAACTTACCCTATGTGCAGATGATATGATCCTAAATATAGGAAATCCTGAAAAATCCACAACAATGCTCCTCAAGCTAATAAATGAATTCAGGAAAGTAGTGGGGTACAAGATCAACACCCAAAAAGCAGTATTCAATACAGTAGTAATGAACAATTGAAAGAAGAAATCAAGGAAAAATTCCATTTACAATAGTAACTAAAAGAATCATATATCTAGGAATAAATCTATATAAAGGGCTTGTACACATAAAACTATGGAAGATTGCTAAAATAAATCAAAGAAGACCTAAATAAATGGAAAGACAGCCCATGTTCATAGATTGGAAGTCTAAATATTCTTAAAATGTCAATTCTCTTAAAGCAGAGATTGAATGCAACCCCAATCAAAATCCCAACAACCTTCTTTGCAGAAATAGAAAGCTAATCATCAAATTTACATGGAAGGGTAAGGGGCCCCAGGTACCCAAAGCCATCTTGAAAAAGATGAATGAAGTTGGAGGACTCACACTTCCTCATCTTAAAATTTATTACAAACACACAGTAATCAAAACAGCATGGTACTGGCACAAGGACAGACAATGGAATCAAATTGAGAACTCAGAAATCAACCCTCACATTTCTGGACAATTGATTTTTTAAAATTTTTATTTAGTAGTGGTTTTTATTTTTATTTTTTTTATTTTTACTTTTTGTGGTACTGGGGGCTAGAGATTGAACACAGAACCCATATGTGGGAAGCCGGCACTCAACCACTGAGCCACACTGGCTTCCCTGAGTTGGTTTTCTTGTTTGTTTTGCTTGTTGTTTGTTTTTCTTTTTTCAGGAGGTGCTACATCTGCTCCTTATTAACAGTTTTACTGAGATATACTCACATACCATACCATCTATCCAAAGTGTATAATCAATGACTTTTTAGTATGATCACAATGTTGTGCATTCATCACCACAAAAATTTTTAGAATAATTTCATTACTCCAAAGAGAAAAACTCTATACCCCTTAGCAGTTCCTTCCCCAGCCCTACATAACCACTAATCCAATTTCATCTTTATAAATTGATGTATACTTAGATTTTACATAAGTGAAATCATGCAATATGCAATACTTTGTGTCTGGTTTCTTTCATTTAGCATAATGTTTTTTCATCTGATATTAACATCTTGTAGTATTAACATATATTTGTGCAACTCAAAGAAAAATGGCCTTATATATGCAATTTTCCCCACATTCATATTTCACATGTGGTTTTACTATACTATACAGTTCTATGTTACATTTTTAGCTTTCCTTTTAGTAATGTACATGACTTTAGACTTTCCCTTTAAACCACTTTCATACCCACATAATAGTACTGCTAGTTACAAACATTGTGTTAGGCTTTCACCTTTTCTATTCATTTACAAAGATTAATACTCATCCTTTTTACCAATTCGGCACAAGTTAACCTCCAGCTTTCCATTCTCAAACCTCATTCTATTTTCTGGTGACCCATATTCAAGTAATTAACTCTGTGAGATCACACAATATATTTAGCTCATAATAGCACAATCATACAGTATTTGTACTCTTGTGTCTGGCTTGCGTAACTCAACATAATATCCTCCAGGTTCATCCATGTTGTCATATGCTTTATGGCTTCACATAATATTCCATCATGTGACTACACCACTGTTTGTTTATCTATTTATTGGTTGATGGAACCTGGGTTGTTTCCAGCTCTTGGCAATTGTGAATAATGTCACTATGAACATCAGTGTGCAGATGTCTATTTGTGTCATTGCTCTCAGTTCTTCTGGGTATGCACCCAGTAGTGGTACCAGATTACCTGGCAAATCTATATTCAACTTCTTTAGGAACTGCCAAACAGTCCTCCACAGTGGCTGTATCATTCTGCATTCCCACCAACAGTGAATAAGTGTTCCTATCTCTCCACATCCTCTCCAACACTTGTAGTTCTCTTTTTAATAGTGGCCATTCTAATAAGTGTGAAATGATATCTCATTGTAGCTTTTATTTGCATTTCCCTAATTGCTAGTGAAGTTGAACATTTTCTTCATGTGTTTTTTTTTTTTTTTTGCCATTTGTATTTCTTCTTTGGACAAATGTCTATTCAAGTTTTTTACCCATTTTTTAATCAAGCAGTTTGTCTTTTTATTGTTCAGTTGTAGCATCTCTTATATATTATGAATATTAAACCCTTATTAGATATGTGATTTACAAATTTGGCCAACTGATTTTTGACAAAGGGCAAAGATCACTAAATTGGGAAAGAATAGCCTCTTCAACCAATGGTGCTGGGAAAACTGGATTTCATTTGCAAAAAAGAAAATGAAGGTGGGACCCTATCTCACACCATATGTAAAAATCAAGGGAAGCAGATGTGGCTCAACCAACTGAGCTCCTGCCTACCACATGGGAGATCCCTGGTTTGGTTCCTGGTGCTTCCTAAAGAAGACAGCGAGCTGGGGTGATGGGCAGGCACAGCAAGCTGATGCAACAAGATGACACAATAAGAGACACGTGGAGGAAAACATGAGAGACACAACAAAACAGGGAATGTAGGTGGCTCCGGCAATTAGGTGCCTCCCTCCCACATCGGAGGTCCTGGCTTTGGCTCCCGGTGCCTCCTAAAGAAATGAGGAAGATGAACAGACGCAGCAAGTGCAAACACAAGGGAGTGGGGAGAAATAAATAAATAAAAATATGTCTTAAAAAAAACAAAACAAAAACAGAACAAATCAACTCAAAACGAATCAAAGACCTAGATATAAAAGCCAGGACCATAAAACTCATAGAAGATAAAGTAGGGAAATATCTTCAAGATCAGGTAGTAGGTGAAGGTTTCTTAAATCTTACACCCAAAGCTCAAGCAACGAAAGAAAAAAATTGATAAATATAATCTCCTCAAAATTAAATATTTTTGCACCTCAAAGGACTTTGTCAAAAGGGTGAAAAGGCAACTGACTCAATGGGAGAAAATATTTGGAAAACACATATCTGATAAGGGTTTAATATCCATGATATATAAAGAGATTCTACAACTGAACAATAAAAAGAGAAACAACCCAATTAAAAAATGGGGGAAAAAAACCATAAAGATATGGAGAGTGGTTAAAAGGGAAAGTCTAAGGTCATGTATATTACTAGAAGGGTAGGTAAAAACTGTAACATGGGACTGTATAACATAACAAAACCTCATATGAAATATGAGTATGGGTAATATTCCGTATATATATATGACTGTTTCTCTTTGAAACAGAACAAATGTGCATTAATGATACAAGATGCTAATCAGTCAAAAATACAACCAAGAGAAGCAGATGTGGCTCAAGCAGTTGGGCACCTGCCTACCACATGGGAGGTCTTGGGTTTGGTTCCTGGTGCCTCCTAAAAGAAGACAAGCAGACAACAAATGGACACAGAGAGCAGACAGCAATGCAAACAATGAAGGGGGTGGGGGGATAAATAAATGAAAAATGAATTTAAAAAAAAAACCACAACCAAAGCAAACTATGGACAGTAGTGTATAGTAATATATTAACAATTTTCCATTAAAGGTAAAAAATATGTATATATACTAAGTAAAACAAACTAGACAAAAGGTGCTACATATGGTTGTCTCCATCTATACCAAATATAAATATAAATAAATTAAACAGATGGAAACAGAATAGAAGCTATGCATGGCAGGGGGAAGATAGGGAGATTGAGAAGTGATTATTAAGTTGTTTTGTTTGTTTTTTGTTTATTGGTATTTTTATTATTGGAGTAATGAAAATGCTCTAATATTGATTGAAGTGATGAATGCACAAATCTGTGACCTTACCAAATACCTTTGATTGCACACTTTGAATGGATTGTATGCTTTATGAATATGTATCAATAAAATTGATTTTTTTTAAATCAACTCAATATGGATTAAAGGTCTAATAAGAGCCAAAACTATAAAACTTCTAGAAGAAAACATAGGGAAGCATCTTCAGAACATTGTGTTAGGCAATGGTTTCTTAGTCTTTATACCCAAAGCACAAGTAACAAAAGGAAAAATAGATAAATGGGACTTCATCAAAATTAAAAACTTTTGGGTATCAAAGGGCTTTAACATGAAAGTAAAATGACAACCTACACAGTGGGAGAAAATATTTGGAAATCACATGTCTGATAAGAGTTTAATATCCAGAACATATATAGAGAGAAATCCTTCAACTCAACAATAAAAAGATAACCTAATTTAAAAATGGGTAAAAGACTTGAATAGACTTTTCTCTAAAGAAGATATTAAAATGACCAAAAAATACATGAAAAGATGCTCCACATCAAAATCATAATGAGATACCATTTCAAACCTACTGGAATGGCTACTATTAAAAACACAGAAAATCAGAAGTGTTGAAGAAGTTGTGGTGAAATCAGAACACTCATTCATTGCTGGTAGGAATGATAAAGGTGCAACCACTGTGCAGGACAGTTTGGCAGTTCCTCAGAAATTTAAGTATAGAATTACCATATGACCCCGCCATCCCACTTCTAGGTATATACCAAAAGAAATTAAAGCAGGGACTTGATCAGATATTTACATAGCGGCATTATTCACAATTGCCAAAAGATGGAAGCAACCCAGGTGTCTATCAACTAATGAATGGATAAACAAAATGTGGTACATATACACAATAGAATATTATTCAGCCATAAAAAAGAATGAAGTTCTGGTACATGCAACAGCATAGATAAAGCTTGAAGACATTATTGATTGAAATAAGCCAGGCACAAAAGGACAAATATTCTATGATTGCACTGATATGAAAAACTAAGAATAAACAAACTCATAGTGCCAGAATCTAGAATCTAGATTACAAGGGGCAGGGTATAGGATGTCAACACTAAAAATGTACAGAGTTTCTATTTGCGATGATGGAAATATTTTGGTAATGTATTGTGGTGATGGTAGCACAACTTTGGGCATTTAATTGACAGCACTGAGTTATATATTTGAATGTAATTGAAAGAGGAAATTTTAGGTTGTATATATGTTACTAGAATTGAAAATTTAAATCTCTAGAACTGCACAACATAAACAATAAACAGTAAGTTAAACCACATATGGTAATTAATAGTACAATTATTAAAATATGCTTTCAATAGTTAAAACAAATATACCACAGCAATGCAATGTGGTATATGGGAATCCTGTATTTTCTGCATAATTGTTTTGTAAACCCACAACTTCTCAATTAAAAAAAAAATCTCTTTCAGGAGAACTGCTTTACAATAAATATAAACCAAGTTTTGTTTTGTTTTGTTTAGTTTTTAGGATGTGCCAGGGATTGAACCCAGGGCCTCATACATAGGAAGCAGGCACTCAACCACCGAGCTATACCTGCTCCCCTAAACCAAGTTTTTTGAGTCACAGTAATATGAAAGCTGTGACCACATGAAAACTTGGATCCATACAAAGGAATGGAGAGTGCTGATGTTGGTAAACATGTGGGTAAATTTTGAAATTTTTGCCTCATTAAAAATTTCTTTAAAAGAACTGATTATTTCAGGCAAAAATAGTTAAAAAGTATTGTCAGGTTAAAATTATATGAGAAATAAAATGAGTGACAAGATGTGTGGCAAATGAGAGCAGGGAGGAAATAGAAGTATAATATTCTAAAAATTGTACATTAAACAACAAGTTGCATAATATTATTTCTAGATAGACTTTGATAAGTTAAAGTTGAATACTGTAAAACCCTAACACAATCATTTAAGTAATAAGACAATAGTGTATATAATAATTTAATTTTTAAAAGTATGAGAAGAGGAAAGAAGAAACAAAGAAGGGATGGGAATATAGAAAATAAATAGCAAGGTGGCAGATTTAAGGTCAACCATATTGATAATTATGTTACCTTTAAATGGTCTACATTCCAATTAAAAGACAGACACTCTAAGACTGGATAAAAAAGAAAGACAAAACCATATGCAATCTACAAAACACACACTTTAAATATGGTAACAAAGATACCTTAAAAGTGAAAGGGTAGAAATCGATACATCATGCAAACACTAATCAAAATAAAGCAAGGGTGGTTGCATTAATCTTACAGGATGTAGACTTTAGAAAAAGGACATTTCCTACTGACAGGGAGGCCGATTAATCACAGAGACATAATGCTAAATGTGTTCATACACATTAAATGAAGGAAATCTGGAAGAACTGAAAGACTAGACAAATTAACAATTACATTTGGACATTTTAGCACTCCTTAATAATTTATAGAAAGAGTAAATAGAAAATCAGTAAGGATATAAAACACTATTGTGTTGCGTAACACTATTCACCAACTTAACCAACATAAAAATATTCATCTAATACCAAACAGAATATCCATTCTTTTCAAGTGCACATGTAACATTCAGCAAGATGGACCATGTGTTGGGTCATAAAACAATCTTCAACAAATTTAAAAGGGTTGAAATCATACAAAGTATTTGCTATGAGTAGAAAAGAATTAAGTAAAAAATCAACAACAGAAAAAATATCTGGGAAATCCCCAAATATTTGCAAATTAAACAACACATTTCTAAATTGTCATAGATCAAAGAGGAAGTCACAGAGAGACTAAGAATATTATGAAACTAAATAAAAATACCACTTATTAAATTTGTGAGCAGCAGCTTAAAAAAATGGTATAAACATCCACCTTAAGATGCTAGAAGAGAAAAAAAACACAAATTAAATAACGAAATAGAAAGAACAAAAAAGTAAAGATAAACGAAAAAGAAAACTGAAAAAAGATAAATGAAAACCACAGCTTGGTTTTTGAAAAAAAAGTAAATGAAATCGATAAACTTCTAGACTTATCCTGAAAAAAATGGAGGACAGAAATTACTACAACAAGAATTATAGACCAGAACAAGTACAGATCCTAAAGACTTTAAGGGGAAAAAAACGAAATATCGTAAAAAATATTATTCCAATATAATTCTTAGTCAAAATGTTTCTTTGGTTACGCCAGAGAATATCCTTATTCTTAGGAGATACATGTGGAAAAATTTAGAGATAAAGGGCAGCTTAAGAGGTTCAGCAAAAGGTTAACAATTGTTGAGTCTCAGTAGTGGATACACAAATGTTCATCATATTCTTTCAACTTTTCTATTTGAAAAATTTCAAACACAAAGTTGGGAAAAATAAATCAGGCGCAAATGTCTGTAAGAGAGAGCTCTTCCTCGTAGCCTGATCAGTTGAAATAGGGCTGAACTTCCCCCCAAGGGCAGGTCGTGACCTTCCCTGTGTCAGAGGAGCTTCTTGGCGATTGTTTTAGTTTGCTGAAGGCTGCCAATGCAATGTACCAGAAATGGGGTGGCTTGTACAACAGGGGTTTATTAGGTTAAAAGTGAGGCCCTGGAGGTGCCCACATGTGGGTGTGGTGAGGAGATGCTGCCTCACCAAGTTGCAGCTGTGTGAGATGAGGCCCGTGGCAGGGCATAAGGGTGGTATCGGCTTGTCTCTCCTCACTTCCCTGTCTCTGAGGCTTTTCCCCTATGTCTGAGGCTTTTCAGTCCTCTGTGTATAAAGGACTCCAGTAAGAGGACTAAGACCCACCCTGAATGACGTGGGTAACATCTTAAGACCTCACTTGCCAGAAGGTCCTACTTACAATGAGTTCACGCAGGCAGGAATGGGTTAACTTTAAGAACACACTTTTCTGGGGTCCATAGAGCTTCAAACCATCACAGTGATGCTAGTAGACTGTGGAACCTCCTGCAGGACGAGTGCAGGGAAGGAGGACCAAGAACACTGGGAGGCCAGTCTCGACCCTTTCACTAGCACCAAGAGCTAGCAGAAATCATTGAATAGCTTTATCTAGATGTCCATTCCTACAAACAACTGTAAAATTCCCCTGGCACTCAGTGTTGGGCTTTGCTTAGTAAACAGAGGCACAACCTATTTAATTCTTCGCAGAGTTTGGAAAAAGAGGCCTTGACTCACACAGACATGAAACATTGGCCTAATAGGGTACTAATTACTCGTAAGAGCTTTGTTTACCCAAACTTCCCGTAAACCAAGCTCAGTATAAAATGAGAGCATGCATAAAGGAACAGAATCCCTGTTAGGAAAATGACACAAGTAGATTTATACAGTCCACAAATCCGTTTTTCAGAAATGATGTTGCTAATTGAAAAAGAATAAACAATATAAGGGTTGATAAAACCCACATTTGCATGCTGAAAATGGCTTTCTTATGTTTCTAAGGAGCTGCATATTTAGAATTGGGTAAAATTGGAAATAAGGATAATTGGCAGTCTGAAGCCAAGTTGAATGAGACAAGCAGAAGTTCCCATATTTTGATATGTCACTTTGTGATTAGAGTAAAGGAAGCAACTATTGAATGTTTACTGATTACAGTAATATACAAGGAAAAGAGACCTGATAATGTGAGTTTCCTTTTGGCCTTGGGTCTTGACTGATATTTGGGCATTGTGATGGTGTGGCGCTATGTACTCCAGAAAAAAACCTTGTTCTTACACTTATTCCACTCGTGTGAGTGTGAACCCATTGTCAGGAGAAACTTCAGTTAATGTGTGGCCAACTTAGTCAGGATGGGTCTTAATCCTATTACTGGAGTCGTTTATAAGAGGATGAAATTTAGATAGAGAGAAAGCAAGAAGCTGGAGGTCAATAGAACCCAGAAGAGAAGGGAAAGGCCAGGAGATACTGCCATAGGCCTTGCCATGTGACTGAGGAGCCCAGAACCAAAGATTGCTGACAGCCAGTACCAGAATGCCAGTCTTGGAGAAGAAAGCATAGCCTAGATGATGCCTTGACTTGGACTTGTCCTAGCCTCAAAACCATGAGCTAATAAATTCCCATTGTTTAAGCCAACCCATTCATGGTATTTGCTTGAGCAGCCAAGGAAACTAAAACAGGTATTGAAGACCCTCTCTGTCTTGAATGGAGACTTAAGAGGGGGTGGTAGATAGGAAGAACATCAAAAATTACTTCTTTGCAGGACAGAATCCTACCACTTGTTATTTATTTTCTTAGGATCCATTCATTCAACAATGGAGGATCTCAGTCACTTGATGCTATTATAGATGCTAGGGTATTATGGTAAAAATAGACTAAATAAATTCCTGTTTTTATGCCACTTACATTATGGATGGTATAGTAAAATCAAAATTGTTTAAATCAAGGGAAAATGTGAGCAAGACTCACAAAATCTGGACTCATTCCACATTTGTTGCTAGCTTGTCGGGGGACAGTGAATGATATCCTTTGACCCCCTTTGAGCCTTCCAGGTCTTATTCATCCTGCTAGAGAACTTGACCATGTTTTCAATAACAGCCTTTCCAACCCAAACTCATGAAGCTGAGTGTGGCACAGCACTGAAGAGCATGGGCTTTAGAGCAAAGTATTTCTGGTTTGCTCAATTATTTAACCCCTGATCTTAATTCAGTTTTCTTGCTGCCAAATGAGATAATAATGCTTGCCTCAAATTAGATAGCATAGGCAAAGTAAACACCACAGATCCTGGCACACAATATACATGCACGGTTTTTGCTCCCTGGAGGAGCTGATATATGAAAAAAATTTTTGTAACACAAAGACAATATTAGTAATAATTTTGATAGTGAAGCAACTAAAAAATTGGGTGATTTCTCCGCAACCAATTGACACCCTAACTCAAGAGCATTTGGTGAATATGGAAAATGAGTTCCTACCAACTCCCTCAACTTTGACCATATTTGGTCTGAAGATCTGGAAAAGTTCCCTCCATTGAACAAATTCCTGATAGTACATACATTAATTGGCAACAAATGCATCCATTTTAACATCAGGGCCAGTTTTCTTCCAGCCTGTTCTAGGCACTTCGAGACTCACCAAGAGGTTCAGAGAGGAGCTCTGGGTCTTGCTACCACGTGGTCACTCCAGGGCAAAGATGGCATGAGCCAGCTCCTGTTGGTCCAAGCATCGGAAGGATGGCTCCCCTCCACTACTGTGACAACAGCAATCTTATCTCTAAGGGTCCTGACAGCAGAAACATTGAGGGGAAAGTGGTAATAATGCTCGCGTTTATTTCAGTTTCCAGAACACGATTAATAAGTGACAATATAAGAGTGGGCTCCAGAACTTACAAAGAGCTCATACAAATCAATAAGTAAAAGACAAACAACCCAATTTAAAAATAGACAAAAGTCTTGACCAGGTACTTTACAAGAGGGCAGGGGTCAGCAACTTAAGGGCCCAATAAGCCAAAGCCAACCCCCTGCCTATTTTTGTAAATAAAGTTTTATTGGAACACAGCCATGGCCATTCATTCACGTATTGTCCATGGCTGCTTTTGCTTTACAATAGCAGAGTTGAGTAGTTGGAACAGAGACTACATGGCCTACAAAGACTAAAATATTTACTAATCAGAAAAATTTGCTGATCCCTGCAATAGAGGATAATCCAAACTGCCAATAAGCATCTGAAATGGTGCCCAATATTATTAGCCAATAGGAAATGCAAATTAAATCCAGAGATGGGAAGCAGATGTGGCTCAAGTGATTGAGCTCCTGCCTATACATGGGAGGTCCCGGGGTTCAGTTCCTGGTGCCTCCTGGAGAAGATGAGCAAGACAGTGAGCTGGCATGCTGGACTGGCACAGTGAGCTGACACAGCAAGATGATGCAGCAAGGTGACACAAAGAAGAAACACAATTAGAGAGAGAACAAAGCAGGGAGTGGAAGTGGTTCAAGCGATTGAGTGCCTGTCTCCCACATGGGAGGTCCCAGGTT
>PVKH010017948.1:0-15272 GCA_004027955.1 Chaetophractus vellerosus | reverse complement strand
AGTAGCTGTGAGAGCTTAGGGACAGGGCAGTTAACCTCCCTCTGTTCCCTCATGTGTAAACTTAGATGGTGGTGCTCTCTCAAGCGCTTCCCAGTGCTCACCTCCTGAGATCTGCTGCATCTGGCCCCTGCACCTTGCTTCTCCCTCCCCTGCCCAGAACAGGGTTTCAGATCCAGCCCTGGCATCTGCCGAGGAATGGGATGTGTTCACCTCGCACCTGAGCCAGGTCCCAGGTTCTTGCTGGCTTCCTGGTTCAGGGTGACAGCGTTGCTGGAATAGGTGTGGGGTAGACCTACAGCGGCCTCTGTGGCCGCTGGCTTCACCTCTGCCCTCTGCCAAGAAGCTCCAGGCGCCAAGGCCGCTGCCCTGGTGCTTGAAGCCTCCGTTTATTTGCTTTTCACAATTCAGCATGTGCTGTTTTTGTTCCCATGCGTGTGGCAAGATTCGGTGGTGGAGACCTGCTGTGCCGTATGTCCAGGGATCTGGAGGGGGGGTGGTCCCGGGGACATGTGTTCCTGTGTGAGCCTTCCCTGCTCTGTAAGGCCTTGCTTGACTACCCCCAACCCCCTCCAAGTCTCTTTTCCACCGGTTGCACCTACTGCATTATATTGTTATTGTTGTTGTCATTGTTATTGTTTTTTTTTTTAAACACATTAACTTTTTTTATTGGACTCTTGACAGAGACAGAGGTAGTGGGGAATTTTGGTTTGATTTTTTTCTGACCTTTTTTTTTTTTTTTTGGCCTTTTCTTCTGAGATTTGTGAGTTTCTTGAAGGCCAGAAATGACTTGTTTTTCTTTCTTTCCCCCCCCCCCTCCATGTTTGTGTTCACAGCCCTTCTCCCTCACCCCATTCTTGTTTTCTCTTTCAGTTCTTTGTTTGACTCTGTGTTCATTCCCTTTGTTTCTTTTCCTGGTTGTTGCATTAGTCAGCCTTTATAATCCTGAAAGTTGTAAAGACACAGTGAATAAAGAGCATTTGTAAAAGGAATCCAAGGAAAAGGTAGCAGATCTCTCAGGAGGCCTTTGGCTGTGAAGTAATGTGAATTTCAGGCTTGTGGCTTTGGTGTAGGGGCCCCTCTCACAGGAGACGACAAGAACCCTTGGGTGGGAGGGAAGAAGGAATTCTACAATGCTGAGTGCGTAAGTGATGCTACACAAATCTTTGAGCCCCAAATCTTTTGTAAGGGACTGACTGGATGAGAGGTGGAGGAGCAGTTCTGAGATGACAAGTAGGAACTGACTTGGAAAAAAGCCCAAGGATGCAAAAAAAGTAATTCAGTGGAGTTGTATCTTTGGCAGAGGGTTGGTTCTAAATCAGCATGTAAACTGAAAATCTAGGATCTTGTCAAAATTAGCTCTGAAAAAGACCCAGTGTTAGAAACTGACATGTTGTCACCTTTCGAGTTCAGTGTGACCGTATTCCCATCCAGTGTTGGAAGTGTTTGCTGTTGCACCTGCTGAGTTCCATATGATGTGCCCGGCTTAGGTTTAGGGTCATGTATGAAAAGTGTGCCTTTTTTTTTAGGAGGTACCAGGGATTGAACCTGGGCCCTTCTACATGGGAGGCAGGTGCTCAACCACTGAGCTACATCCACTCTCCTAAAATCATAGCCAGCCGAAGCTTTTTTGTTTGTTTCCCTTGTTTGAATCTCCCTCCAGCTTCGGCCTGATGTGCATAGCTGTATCTGTGTGTGTCGCATGAACCAGTCATGGGACCTCCACCGTGGTTCTCCCTCAGTGCCTCAGCTTCTGAAGAATTAGTGGATTCCTTGACAAGAATAATCCAGTATCTCTTTTTCCTGATTTCAGTGTAAAATTTATATTAGACTCAAGTCTCCAAATTCTGTTTTGTCAACAGGTTGCTGGTGGGAGCCCCTCGGGCAGAAGCCCTTCCCCTGCAAAGAGCCAACAGGACAGGAGGCTTGTACAGCTGCGACATCACTTCCCGCGGGCCCTGCACTCGGATCGAATTTGACAACGATGGTGCGTTCCTCTGACCTTCCTCACTGGTCACTTGACCAACTTGCTTGTACCCCGCTTGCCCTTTCGAGAAGGAGGGTACAAGCATTTATTCCGAGAGAGAAGAGTGCGTTTTAATTGCATCAGTGTTGCCTGTTTTCTCTCTGCTAGTTTGCACTGAAAACATTTAGGTTCTAAATCACACTGGGATGTAGAAAGCTTAGCCTTGGTGCTCGTAACCCTGGTTTCTAAACGAATATGTATTGACATTGCCACCTAGTGATGGGTTGAGGTTCTGCAGGAAGCTGTTGATTAAAAACGGAATCCACAGCAGTGAAGAACATTGAATGTACATAGTGTATACTCAGCAGCCGAAAGTTTTCATTTGCTGTTAAAATATTTGGGGAAAAGACTCTTAAGTGTCAGATCCCTCTGAAATGAGAGTTGATCAACATGGATAAAATTTGCCCAGCTGTCTCGGGCAGAGAATTGTTTTGTGAGGACCCTGGGCAGCTAGAAGATGCCATGCATGTCAACATCCAGCTTGTCTGGGCTTCTGAAAGTTGGGCAGAGTAATTAGTGTCCTGAGAGTCTCCAAGTATTTGACATGCTTGGGTCTAAGCAGACTTGCAAATTCATGTTTATGTTCTTTTCTTTTTTATCTTTAAAATATTACATTTAGGAGCAGGTGTAGCTCAGTGGTTGCATGCCTGCTTCACATGTATGAGGTCCCAGGTTCAACCCCTGGTGCCTCCTAAAAATATATAAATAAATTACATTTGTACACTTATTAATTTTTACTGATTAAAAATCATGTTAATTATAGGAAATTTATAATGTACGTAGACCTATAGAGAAAAAAAAAAACAAAAACCACTGGTAATCTCAAGTTGCTAGACGTAATCATGCTTTATTCAATATTTTGGCATTTTTCCTTCTATCTAGTTAAGGTGGTTTCATTTTTTGATTTTTGTGATGTTTTAAGACTGAAAATCATACCTGTCCTCTCATTGAGGAAGGGCTTGCTTCATTTTTCAAAGGAGAAATTAGGCTGCTGCTTGTTTTTGTTTCCTAGGGCTGCCATGACAAATTACTGTAAACTGGCGACTTAAAACCACAATAATTCGTTCACTCACGGTTCTGGAGGCCAGAAGGCTCAAGTCAAGGTGTTGGGAGGGCCACACTCCCTCCAAAACCTCAAAGGGAGGATCCTTCCTGCCTCTTCCAGCTTCTGGTGGCTCCGGGCAGTTCCGGGTCTCCCTTGGCTTTGTGGCGGCATAGTTCCAGTCTCTCCCTCCATCTTCCCCTGGCCTTCTTCACTCTCTGTGTGTCTGTGTCTCAGCATGCAAAGCTCTTTCTTAGGAGGACACCAGCCATCGGCTTGGGGCCCACCCCAATCCAATATGACCTCATATGAACTTGATTACATTGCAAAGACCCTATCTCCATATAAAGTCACGTTTATAGGTACCCGGGGTTAGGACCTCAACATATCTTTGGGGGGATACAACTTAACCCATTACACTACTTAATGATGGACACAGGGTCAGATAGTTGGTTTTTGTGGTTTCTCTCTCTCTCTCTCTCTCTTTCACACACACAGTCTCTCTCTCTTTTGGTTAAAAAAGAAATATATTATTCTACTGTTTGGCACTAGTATAAGATGTAACTTGTCAGCCACAAGACCTAAAATGCATCTGAAGCTTTGTCTTCCCATCACAACAAAAAGAACAGTTTGTGCTGTTACGTAACAAATTTGGGAGTATTTAGACAGGCATCCACTTATTTGGATAATCATTGAACTGTGGAAATTGGATTTTATGTTGTCTTTTTAAGAGGCTTGTATCACAGGGCCACCCTGTAGTCTTACAATTTTCTATTACCTTTCTGTATTCAGGGCCCTGGGTATCTGAGTAGGCAAAGGGGATTGTTGGGCAAGATAGGCTACCATGAAGAGCTGTGCATTTTATGTAGAGAATTTTATGAAAGACCCTTATAGATAACCACTGAGCCACTTTCTTGAGATAAACGGTAATTTTTCTGGATTGAATAATTGAATTTACTAACTGGTTAGACTTGGAGTCAAGGAGATTTAGAAACGGTTTCTTCTACTTTTGTTCATCTCTTGGTTCATAGGCATTTGAAGTTCTCACTGTGTGCATGTAATCTGTGCTGCTTTCCACAGCTGACCCTTCATCAGAAAGCAAGGAAGATCAGTGGATGGGAGTCACTGTCCAGAGCCAGGGTCCAGGGGGCAAAGTGGTGGTAAGTGTTGGGAAACGTGTTCTTCCACAAACATCTGAGTGCCTGTTATATGCCAGTACTAGGCTTACAGCAGTGAACAAAACAGACAGAACCCCTGCCCATGTGCAGTGTACATTCCAGCAAACTTACTGCTTTAAGTAAAATTAAAGTGGGAATCGATGTCAACGAGAAATCAAAGCATTGTATTCCCTGTGATTCCTGATATACTTTGAAACAGCCACACGACCTGTTTTCTTTAGAATGTCTAGAGGCAAAGAACTTATTAAACCTTAATTGAAGTTCCTGAAAACTGTAGATGGTCTTAAAACAACAAAGGTAGACATGGTTTCTGTCCCAGTAGTGCTTATAGATAAATTATTTTTAAAATATGGAAATGGTCACAGAAAGTAACATCAGATAATTTTAAACTCTGGTTTTGTATTCTGAGCTTCTTCAAATAGTTAGTAGAAGTGGTAGCGAAAAAAGAGATAATTTGTTAAATGGGTTGTGCTAGATGGCCTTGGAAGTTGTCTCCAGGTTGGAAAATGTGGTTACTGTGACAAATTTATATAGAATTTCTAGAAAAGTATGAATTTTACTGAACATCGAATTTTCATATTTAAGGGACACATCATAGGAAAATGACTTGGATATTGTAAAGTATTTTCAGCCTTTTACATGGAGGGTGGCCATGAATATACCCTGTAAAAATTATAGATCATTTCACCTCTTCTGGGAGTATAATCATCTCTGCTGTTTTAGATGAATTTAGAAAGTACATTAGATCTGATTACAAGAAAATAGTGTGGATGGAAAGTTAGCTATGTTTATTTGATCCCTGTGAAAATATGCCCATGGTTTCTCTCCTCTAGAACATAATTACTTTTTTTTTCACAAAAATGCTGATATAAAGATTTATATAGCCATTTAAAGCGAAATAAGAAAATGAAATAAGAAGATGTTTCCCTTTGTCTATGTGGCAGGTAAATTTACAGGTAAATTGCCTGTGGATTTCAGATTGAAATTTCCTATTTGGAGCAGCATGTTATTCTCTGGGTGAGAACAAGAGGGACATTCTAGTTTCTAGATACCAGATAACAGTCTCCTTAGTGGGCACTTTGAGTAAGAGTTGTTGGTTTGGGATCCAACTCCTGAATGAGAACACATTTAATCATTCTATTTAGAATGAACCTTTTTATTACCGCCAATGTTACTAATTTGTAATGAAAAAAAAAAGAGGCTTATAGTCACAAATGGACTGTATTCCGTCTGTTTGCAGACATGTGCTCATCGATATGAGAAAAGGCAACATGTTAACACAAAGCAGGAGTCCCGAGACATCTTTGGGAGGTGTTACGTCCTGAGTCAGAATCTCAGGATTGAAGATGATATGGATGGAGGAGACTGGAGTTTTTGTGATGGCCGTTTGAGAGGCCATGAGAAATTTGGTTCTTGCCAGCAGGGTGTAGCAGCTACTTTTACTAAAGACTTTCATTATATTGTGTTTGGAGCCCCTGGTACTTATAACTGGAAAGGTATGACATTTTGTTTTATAGAAATAGAGATAAGAATATCCAATTTCTGTAAAATGCATCCTGATTTATTATACTTTAAGTTAAAACAAAATGTAGTATAAGATATTTGTATATTACAGAGTGGGGTAGGGTAAGTTAAATTGTCTAAGTCACAGGATTTTTTTAAAAACAAATATTGTTGAAAATGTATGTATGTTTTAGTGCTAAGAGGCCTTTTTTTCTCTACTGGTTATTTACATTGGCACAACTAGTTAAGTTATTTTTCTGTAGGAATATAATAATTGACATTAGTGGTTTTTACTATTTTATATCTGCCTGTTTCATGCTAATTTTGTTAGCAGTTTGAATGCTGAGGAGAATTGAGTGGTGGTGTGTACAAATAACACTCTGTTATGGACATTTCTTTCATTATACATTATCCTGGAAGTCCATGTCTTGCTAATAAAGCAGCAAAGTCACAAGGGCAAATTAGGGATTTTTGAGATGACTTTTTCAGATAACTTGAGGAAGTTGTTTATTGGTGTTGTTAAATTATTATTGTGATGTGAGTACAAGGAAACACTGGGCAATGGGGAAGTATATGGCTCAATGATTTTTGACCAGATGAACCTGGCCAGTTCTTGTTATAAAAGTTTAGCTTCTCTGAAGAAATTAGGCAGATATAGAAAACTGCTGTATCCTAAAGATGACTAACCTAATTCTTATCCATGACCAGAAGAAATGCATGACTTGGAAATAAGACTTTTTTGAGAAACTCATTAAAGTAAATCATGTTATAACGTTTTTACTGGTTGGGAAAAACTTAGGAAACCTTTCACTTTTCTATTCAAGAATTTTCAAGTTTTTTTTCCTGTTAAAAATGATTCTTAGAAACACCTTCCTCTGTTATGTCAACCATGGTAACCTGTAGGAGTAATTTCCTTTTCTCTCCTCACCATGCCTTCCCACCTGGGTTCCCAACAAAATCTTTCACATAAAAATATTTATCAGGTGATTTTGACCTAATTGAAAGAACATGTTGAATTTAGAAAGAATTTTATTTTAGCAATACCAGATGCCATATAGAGTCAAAACAAAACAAAACAACAAACAAAAACACCCACCAACTATGTATGTTTAAGTTTATGGGAAATATTTCTTATGTGTTTGTAAACCCTGACCATGAAATATTGCCATTTTAAGAAAATGTTCTATGGTGATTTGGGCTTACTATCAGAAATATTATCTTTTTAATCAGTTAAATATGAGAATTGCAAAAAGATCAAATCTTGGTTCTAGTGATTTAAAGAAAATATTAAAATATCTATATAAATAAGCTAAATTATTTTTGGATTACAGAGAATGTAAAAATCATAGATATTAAGTTCATGTCAATTTTTAAAAATTGTGAATTTTGTTAACTAAGTAAACATATTCCATTTTCCATCTATTTTCATGTCATTGTAGAGAGAGTTCATGAAAACTCATGGGCATTTTTGTTTGTTTTAACTAGAACAGATTTCTTTGGTGTAAAATTTTACATGAGCATGATTTTAATTTTAACAACCTTGAAAGTCATCATTTTCCTCTGCCTTTTCTTCCTTCAAACTTTTCTTCCTTTACTCATTGATAACATGGGGAATGTTTATTTGGAACCATTTCTTTTATTTTATTTTATCTTCATTTTTGTTTTTACCATTTCATTTCTTTAGGGATTGTTCGTGTAGAACAAAAGAATAACACTTTTTTTGACATGAACATCTTTGAAGATGGGCCTTTTGAAGTTGGTGGAGAGACTGACCATGACGAAAGTCTCGTTCCTGTTCCTGCTAACAGTTACCTAGGTAGGAACGGGTGTAGGCGGCACGGCTGCCTTCTCAGATGCCTCTGTGGATGCCCCTCCCAGTGTCCGCAGGACCCTGGGCTTCTTAGGCCGAGACCGGGCCAGTGGGAGCCAGGGGCGTCTGGCAGCCTTTGCAGGAATTTGATTTAAACCTTGGTGAAACCAAAGTAACCTGATGCTTGGGATCCTTCCCTTCTAACCTGGGCTCCTTTAACCAGAGAAGAAATGTGTCATCTCCTAAAATCCTCCCTCCTCCTGCTTGGACGCCTGACTCCTGAGCTAATGGCGGCCCCTCTAACCTGAAACAGGTCACTCATGCAGCCATGAAAAAGAAAATGCATGGATGTTCTCAGTGAAGAGCTGCCTTCCCTTCACTGCCTCCTTCTAGAAGCCCTCTTAAGAGCTACATTCATAAAGTAACTGCAGAGGCAGGTCAAGACCTCTGGGTCCTTCCTCTGTGATTGCCCTTCCCAAGGGTTGGCCCTGCTTCTGCATTGGGGCCCCCGTGTCACAGGGCCCTTGGCAGGTGGCATGGGGGCCTTCTGGCTGAGGCTGGGCATGACTGCTAAAGCAGTTTTGAGGACACCCAGATTGTGTCTAAGTGCCAATTCCTCAACTCCTAAGGCTTGTTTGCATTACTAATGGGTGTCCTAAATTATTCATGTGCATTATGGTAATTACACAAAGGCTTTTAAAGGCTCTAATTCTTGGTATGAGCTGACATAAAGAATAATTACTGTGCATTTCTTGGAAAAAAAGGTAAAAATCTCCTAAACCTAACTAGTAACCTATTTTAAAAAGAGATGAGGAGAAAAGTATTCATATGTTCAGATATATTACTATAATACTGGAAGGTAGAAAAGGAAAAACATATGATATAAATAATTCTAAGCAATGCATTTGTAAACATACTCGGAGCAGTTCTAATTGTATACATATGTATTATCAACAGTATTGTCAAAAATTAAAAATAAAAAAACCACATGTAAAACTTTTTACACCCCTCCTCCCCAAAAGAAAAGCTTAATGTGAAGGTATAAAAGAAGGAAGAGAAAAATAATACTTACCATTTCTTTAGCACCTACTGTATGCTTTAAGTCAGGTACTACACTCAGTGCTTTCCATACCTTATCTCATTTAATCTCCACAGTAAGACTATAAAATAAGTATTATTTGTCCCTCTGGCTGATGAGAAAAACTGACTCGAGAGATTAATTTCCTAGTCAAAAGTCATGGATTTAATCATCCCCCAGCCAAGGAAAGAAATACTCATGAAAACGATGGGAGCAGGGTGGGACGCAGCTGGGTGTGTGAACGGCAGATCGGGGACCTCTCGGGACAGGAGCTCTCAGGTCAGCAGTTTGCTGTCTCAGTTATCAAAAATGGTTTTTCAAGGTAAAAACCCTTTTCAAGGTAAATATTATCAACAAGCCAATATTTTATTTGAATATATTTTAGCAGACAACCTATCTCTTCAAATACATTTTATAGAGATTATTTATGATGAGATGTATTTAATTTTAATTGCTCTGGTCAAGAAACCAACACTTTGATGTGTAAGATAGCTGCCCGTGGATCTTAGAATCATTGCTGCTGTTAAAACATTAAACATTCTTATCAAATACATTTGCCACTTTAGAATGGATTACCCTAAAAGTGGATGCCTGGGGAAAAAAGTACATGTTGGTTGTCCCTGATGGCCACGAATCTGTCATTTCAAGAGATCGGTGTCTTAGGACTAAAGCAATGTGCTTGAGGTTTCAGAAGCCGTCAAAGAGCGCAGCTTGCCGGGTGCAGTGGTGGCCGCCTCACCCTGCGAGAACTGCAGCAGCTGGCCTGCCTCTTACCAAGCGTGATTGTTTTTTCTTCAATCTCTTCCATCCCGTGCATGTGTCCAGGCCTGCTGTTTTTGACCAGCGTTTCCTATACAGATCCCGATCAGTTTGTTTATAAAACACAGCCTCCCAGGGAGCGGCCTGGCACATCCCCTGATGTGATGACGAATAGCTACCTAGGTTTGTGACCTCAGAGATGACAAATAAATTGTCCTGGTCATGGTCATTTAAAACATTTTTTGGATCCATACAGAGCATAAATCTTTTTATTTTCTATTCCATGTCAAGTGACACACACACAAATGCATGCCCTGGTCAAGGCTCTGCTGCCAGATGGTTTTCCGAGCTGGCTTGGATGGTATCACTGTTCCAAACTTGTGGCTCATTATGTTTTTCAATCACTTCACAATTTGAGGACTGCAACAGTAGTGGTGAAACTTGTCATTAAAAAAAGCCCAGTAAAAAGGGTGAGCTTATAGTATTCTGCAACTGCCTCACCTTTATATGGGAAGATATGCTTGTTTGAATGGTTTTGATGTGGACATTTATATTTGATCTCCAGCAAATCGTAGTATTTGTAATCTGCCATCCTACCTGAAGCCCTATGATTAGGTGTAGTGATGGCTTTCTTCTCTGAACAATGATGTAATTGACATCAGTGACAACTTACTCACCTCTGTTGTTTATACCAAGTTCTCAAATACTATGTATCATCAACCATGGTTTTGTTTGCATGTTTGTGTCTGAGAATTAAGTTAGTCCAAAATAATGACATGCTGTCTGTTATATTAACAATGCTAGCATTTGATCTTCCTTGATTACCAAAGATATGGATTAATATGAAAGTTAATCATGTATCAAATGCTAATCATTATATATAACAGAGCCCTGTAACGTGAACTCAATTATGCTGCAAGTCGGATTGTGGTCTCTGTGTATGTAAGTTTACCACAGTTCCGGTATTAAAATGGGGTTTGAACTGATTAAGATGCATGAATGCGTCATGATTCAAGTAACCCAAATGCAAAATAGCATAGATACATTTTTAAAAAATTCTTAATATCCATAGAAAGCAGTGTAGTAGCCCTACTACTTTGTACTTGTATCATCTCTTGGCCATATAACTCTTTTTTATTATAAATATGATAGCTGGTGAGAGGGCCCTGGAGAGAGGTGGGAAACAAGGGGAAAAGCTAATGATGGAGTCACCAATATCGGAAAACAGGATTGATGTGAGAGACTTTATTTTGTTTTCCTAGGATTTTCTTTGGATTCAGGGAAAGGTATTATTTCTAAAGATGATATCACTTTTGTATCTGGTGCTCCGAGAGCTAATCACAGTGGAGCTGTGGTTTTGCTAAAAAGAGACATGAAGTCTGCACATCTTCTCCCTGAGCACATCTTTGACGGGGAAGGTCTGGCCTCTTCATTTGGCTATGATGTGGCAGTGGTGGACCTCAACAAAGATGGGTGAGAGCATACTGGGCTTTTTTCGTACTGTGTTCATTGCTTTGACTGGCTTCTGTGGGTCTTGAGAAAAGCCCTTTTTTTCAGGTTAGTTGATTCAAAGAATGTTTTTGCTGCCAGAATTTTACCGTCCTACCACATCTTCATGATGTTCTTTACCCTCACCAAGGAGTAGGATTACATTGTCAATTTTCTGTTTTTACCCATGTCTTAGGATCATGGGTCCATAAGAATTAAAATTTGAAAAAAATTAATTCAAAACAGTTATTTGTACATGGTTCTGTTCTGTGGTTACTTAAGCACATCACAACACCCAGAATGTCCTGTTGAAAGTAGGAATTGGCGACAAGGTCAACACACACATCTGTGGCTGTTGGTGACAGGTTGGGTGGGGTGGGGTGATGATCTTTACTGGGAGTTCTGCTGCACTTGGGTTCTAACTTGGGGAAATGGCTCTGAGTTCTTACCCTAAATATTTTTTTTTGGGTGCTTATTACATGCTACCTTGTTTTTTTCAGGTTTTAATTGATAAGGCATTAGTCCTAGACTTGAAGTCCTTTCTATAATGTCTCTTTGTGTCCTTCACACCTGGGCTCATGCTGTTGTCCCTAAACTTGCTGGTATTTTAGCTGACGACTCACATGTATTCCCCTAATTATGTCTTTAGGTGGCAAGATATAGTTATTGGAGCCCCACAGTATTTTGATAGAGATGGAGAAGTTGGAGGTGCAGTGTATGTCTACATTAACCAGCAAGGCAGATGGAAAAATGTCAAGCCGATTCGTCTTAATGGAACCAAAGATTCTATGTTTGGTATTGCAGTAAAAAATATTGGCGATATTAATCAAGATGGCTACCCAGGTAGATAATAGATGTGAAATCTGGTAATTATTTATAGATAATTTGATTCTTTAAAATAATGAGTCTTTATGGCACCTTAAATAACATTGTGTTGGGATGTTTTAAAAATGTAATGTTTGGGGAAGCGGATGTGGCTCAACCTGTTGGTCACCCACCTACCACACGGGAGGTCCCGGGTTTGGGACGAGCAGATACCTGCACCCGCTGCAACGAGAGCTAGACACCACAAGGAGAGCTAGATGCCCGCTCCCTGCTGCAACAAGCAGACGCCGCATCCCGCCACAGGCCAGCAGATGCCACAGCCTGCGGGGAGCAGATGTGGCTCAGGCCATTGGGCACTCACCTGCCATGTGGGAGGTTCCAGGTTCAGTTCTCAGTGCCTCCTGGAGGCGAGCAAACAATGAGCAGACAGACAAAAAGAATTATCTGGGGAAGGGGGCAATAAATTAAAAATAAAACAAATAAGTAAGATAAATAAATCTTTTTAAAAATTCATCTTTAAAAAAAGTAATGTTTGTCAAAATGTGTCTTTGTCCGCAGATATTGCAGTTGGAGCTCCCTATGATGATATGGGGAAAGTTTTTATTTATCATGGATCAGCAAATGGAATAAATACCAAACCCACACAGGTAATGAAATAACTTGGATTTCTACAGTAAGGGTCTCAGCTTTTTGCCTTATAATGGGATATTTGGTGTAAGTGACTTTTCTTTCACACTAATCATGTTTTGTTTACAAATCCACAATATTATGAATTTTGTTTTTTTAAATATGCTACTAGAAGATACCTTGGAAATAGATACAAATGTAATTACCTGTTTATTTTAGTTGTGAAATTTCTTACATACGTCAGAAATCAAAGTAATCCAAAGCAAAAAAAACTGTTCTACTATGACAGCATAAAGAGATAGAAAGGTAGGTATACTAAAAGAGCTGCAACTGGGAAAATTAAATAGATGGTTGTAATTATGTGGAGACTTCAGGCACCAGAATTTAAATTTTGCTTTTGAGAAAAATAAGACTTTTGGAGGGCAGGTAGAGAGGCTTGGTTTGAAATACCCTATTTGACTTAATATAGTAATCAAGCCCATCAAAAATTCTCTCTTGTCTTTTGAAATACCATATAAGTCAGATAACTTGTATAAAATAAAATATATGAAGTTTTGGGCCATGTGTATCTATTTATTTATTTAGACTTTATTATAACCTATAAGTGAACTCAAACTTCAAAAGAAATGTGTGTGTCTTTTTCAGAGGCTAGATAAGAAGCCCATTTTGGTGGCCCGATATCCATTCTTATGTCCTGTTCTTTTCAGGTTCTTGAGGGCACCTCACCTTATTTTGGATATTCAATTGCTGGAAATATGGACCTTGATAGAAATTCCTACCCTGATGTTGCTGTCGGCTCCCTCTCAGATTCAGTAACTGTTTTCAGGTGTTTATCTCTGACTCGAGTTGAGCATGTTTAATAATCATGTTACACTAAAATTTTTTTGTTTCAATTACATTCCCCCCGCCCCCTTTCTGCTTGCTCTTGCTGTTGTCCATTCTTATGTTCCTCTCTGTCTGCTTTGTCTCCCCCCGTTGTGGCGACGCACCAAGACCAGTCACCGCACAGGCGGCTTTGCCCCGCTTGTGGGCGGCTTCTGCTTCCATTCACGGCCGGCTCCGCTTCAGTTCGCGGGTGGCTGGCTGCGCTCAGTTTGTGAGCGACCTGCCCTGCCCGTGGCGGCTTGCCCTTCTCAAGGCGGTCTGCCTGCTAGGAGAGGTCCCCGGGAACCGAACCCGGGGCCTCCCATGTGGTATGCCGGCGCCCTATCCACTGAGCTATACGGCCGGCCCAACACTAAAATTTTGACATATTACATTGAAATAACGGAAATGCAATACCTGTACTTCAAAGGCAAAGACTTGTGTGAATTTTGAGGTTTTCTTTTGAAGGTAGTGTAACAACTTAATTAAAACCCTATTTTGTCGAACCATGCTAATTTTGAAATAATTGAGAGAGAGAATTAGTGAAAATTCCTACTTCAGAAATATCTTTTAAAGACCTTTATTTGGATGATAAAAACAAAACATGTTTACATAAAATAATTTGACAGCACTAAGAACATAAAGAAAATTAAAATCCTCTATAATTCACCATCCTTTATTAAACTCTGAAATTTTGATTTATATCCTTTTAGTCTTTTCTTTCTGTGAATGTACATGTATATATTTAACAAAATTGAAATGAAAAGGTACATATTGGTTTATAATCTGCTTTTGTCAATTTGTGTTGCATAGTGGGCTTTTTCCCATGTCTTGAGTACTTTCCTAAAATGAAGTTCATGGCTCTCCAGCATCACATGGCTGTGTCATAGTTTATTTAACCAACTACCACAGGTTTATTGGACATTTATAATCCTTTCCAGCGTGGGTTTTTTTTTTGTTTGCCATGATTTACAAAGCTGTGGTAAACATTGTTACTTTTGTTTATGTCCTTGATGATTTCCTTACGATAAATCCCCAAAAGTGAAATTGCTGATTGGAAGGGGCAGTTTTGATTCAGGTTCACCAAAATGGCCCCCAGAAAGGCTGCAAGAGTTGGGATTTCCTTCAGCTATGTTTGAGTCCCTTTTCCCAGTGATTTCATAACTGCTAGAATTAATCACTAAAATTATTTTTCTCTTTAAAAGTAGCACATTCTTGAGAATAGATGGAACATAGGACATTTTTAGGGCATTAGAATTGTTCTGCGTGATCTTGCTATAATGGATACAGGTCATTTTAAATTTCGTCAAAACCTATAAAAGTGTACGGTGCAAAATGTAAACCATAATGTAAACCATTGACCATGGTTAGTAGCAGTGCTTCAGTATTTGTACATCATTGTAACAAATGTACCATCCACGTGTAAAATGTTATTAGTAGGAGAGAGTGGAAGGAGGGGGAAGGTGTTGGGTATATGGGAATCCCCTATATTTTCTTTGTGACTTTTCTGTAACCTAAAGCTTCTTTGAAGATAAAATGAAAAAAATAAGACACTGGGGACACATATGGAAGAAACTGTCACTGTACATACAAGATAACAGATCTTACAGTGATGAAAGACACAATGTCTAAAAAATTTTTATTTCAATTTTTTAAATTTTTTCTACTTTATTTTTGTATTTTATTTGTTTTTTTTAAAATTATTTTATTTTCTTTAAAAAGCTAATAATACTGAATTGTAAAAAAGGCAAGTTTCCACTATGCCCATCTTCCACAGAACAATTTTTAACCATTTTGAATCCCTCTATACATTTTTGATATCATCAAAAAGATATACTAGAACTGCTATTTTCTAATCTGGTTTTTAAAAAATATTTATCTCCTCTGTGTATCTCTCCCTGTCAGTGGAGATACACCACTCTTATTCTTTTTAACATCTTAATGTTATCCAATTGTATGTATTTAATCAATCTTCACTTGATGGGCATTTTATTTATTTTTTTAAAGATTTATTTTTTATTTATTACATATCCCCCCCCGCCCCTTTCTGCTTGCTCTTGCTGTGTGTCCATTCT
>PVKH010017947.1:0-15270 GCA_004027955.1 Chaetophractus vellerosus | reverse complement strand
ATTTTAAGAGGATTACTCTGGCTCCTGTATTAGGAAAAGACTGTAGGATTGCAAGAATGGAAGCAGGGTGACAAATTAGGAAGCTATAGATAAAATCCAAGTGAGAGTGATGATGGCTCAGGCCAGGGTGGGAACAGTGGAGGAGGTAACATAAAAAGTAGTTGCATTCTGAATGTATTTTTAAGGTAGAGCTGTAAGAATATGCTGACAGATTGTATGTGGGGTATGAAAAAGAAGAGTCAAAGATGGCTCCAAGGTTTTGGTCCTGAGTACCTAAAAAGTTGGTGTTACCATTAACTGAGATGGAGGTTTGTGGATTAAGTGACTTAAGAGGGAAAGATCAGGAGTCCAGTTCTGAACATGTTAAATTTCAGATGACTATTAGACATCTGAATGGTAATGTATGATAGACAATTGGTTACTTAAGTCTGGAGTTCAAGGGACTGATTTGAACTGAAGATATAAATTTGAGAGTTAGCGGCATATAGATGGTATTTAAAGTCAGCATTGGATGAGTTCACTAACAGAGTGAATATGGATAGAAAAGAGATAAAGGACTGAGGCATTCTAACCATAAGAGTTCTCCATTTGGAGGAGAACCAGCAGAGGCAACTAAGAAGGAGCAGCCAGTATAGGAAGAAACCAGGAGAGTGGCCTATCCTTGAATTCAAGTGTATATCAGTATATTTGTATGCTGTGATACAATGGGGTGGGGAAAATGGATGATGAGGTTATGGTAAATTGCAGGAGTGATATCACTGAGTTGACATGGGGGTAATAGGATATGTAGAGTGCAGTTGTGTGCAAATGAAAGTAGTTGGGTTCAGATGAACTATCAACCTCACATTATAATTAACAAGAGGGCAAACAAACTATAGGTACAGACGCCAGTCAGTGGATAGTTATGATAGTGGATATTTTCTTCCGATTGCTTAAATATTTCTTATTGAGGTAGGAAGCAAGGACATCTGCTGAGAGTGAAAATGGCTAAGGAGGTGTTGGAGGTTTGAGGAAGGAGTGAATGGTTTGGGATAGTGAATGGACAAGCAAGAAGAATTGCTGGGCAATATTAATGACTCACCTGACAACCATATAAAGATGATAGCAAAACTTTCTGAACTGCTGTCAGAACAGTGAACACCAATGAAACAACTGCCAATTCTAAATCTATATTCTTATTCTGTTAAGATGAAATGAAATACTGTATAAAAATTGTCCTAAAAATGCTTATCTATATATTTTGACCCCCAAATTGTTTTACTTACCAGCATATAATCTAGTATTTGTTTACTAATAGGAAGCATAGTGGAGAGAAGCCGTATGTCTGTGATAGGTGTGGACAGAGGTTTGCACAAGCCAGCACACTGACCTATCATGTTCGTAGGCATACTGGAGAAAAGCCTTATGTGTGTGATACCTGTGGGAAGGCATTTGCTGTTTCTAGTTCTCTTATCACTCATTCTCGAAAACATACAGGTAAGAGTTCGACACAGACTGCTTAAAAGAAGGAAGGTTGTTATAGGTAAAAGAAAAAGGGAAATAAAGTGGGGTCTTTATAGAAAGTACATTGTAAGCTTTGTGGTTGGATATCTATGCTTGTATTTTTAGAAGCTTTATGATTTTCACATAAATATTAGATATTAAAACTACCTTATAGAATACAAGGTGGGTAAAATTTTTATTACATAACTTAAATATATTAAAATTAGTGGGATAATTTTTTGACAATGTATATATATTTAAGACATGTTTTTTGACTTCAGTTCCTTAGACTCTTGAGTTTCATTTCCTTTGGATAAAACTGTGGAATGTAATTAAGGGGTGAGGGTGGGTTTGGTTTAACAAATTGATTTTATAACTCCTTTCCTACAGTAGACCTGCTGAGATTTGCAAATTATTATAAACAGATACTTCAGAAACAAAGTATCAATTTTGAATCAAATAGACTCTATTTCAAAAACTCATAGAGTTCAGTCAGTTTTTGTAGGATACACTTTTTAATAGACTCTTTCCTAAATGCTTTTATTCCTCTTTAATAGTATAAGTAGGTAGCAAGAGCTGAAATATGGCTTGATGAATACATTTTTTAATCCTATAAAAATCAAACCCCTTGCCCAACTCATCTCTACTAGAAGAGTTATTTGCAGATTGGAAAGCAACAGGTTACATGAATAGTATACAATAATTACTAATATTCATTTGTCAGATCACTGAAAATACCTCTAATGTACAATTTAAAGAGGTTTAATTTAAATAATATTTTAGAACAGCTTAATTTACATCATTTGTAACTGATAAAAATTATATCGGTATAGTACACCACTTCGCTATCTTTTATTTTCCATCTAGGTGAAAAACCATACATATGTGGTATTTGTGGGAAAAGTTTTATTTCCTCAGGAGAGCTCAACAAACACTTTCGATCCCATACAGGTCTGTGTTTAGGGAGAACGTATTATTTTTTTGTTCTCTCTAATTTCTTTTTATGTAAACTTTGACTTTTAAACCATTATGGACTTTATGGTATCTAGTCATGCTCTACCTATAGCTATATTTTAATGTATAGATTTCAACTTTTTATTGCTTATTTTGTTCTTTTAGTTGTTTGGAGTGTGAATTAAGTTTGGTCAAGAATTGTGTAGATTTTCCAAGAAATAGTACCAGATAATCAGTAGTTTTTTAATGATTTGGATTAAATTGCACATATATACCAAGAAATGAAAAGAAACAGATAATACCAAGATAACATCAGATTTTCTTATTAATGTTTAGTATACCAGCTTCAAGAATAAATATTAATATTGACCTGTTTATTGTAAAAAGGAGTCTGTAAGTAGTATAAAGAAAATACTAAATGAAAAAAAAAAACCCAAAGGAAAACCCCACTTTGAAAATGTAATGTTTTTTCTTTTTAAAAATTATTCCTTATAATTTATATTTAGAATAGTTTGAGCACCTAGTAGAAGTTTGCTAAATTTATTAGCAACTTCTGTTTTCTCATACTCATAGTTCACAGTATAAAGCATTGAACAATTCTTATTTCAAAATAATTTAAATTTTGTAGCATTTTATCCTTTCAGTATTTTGTGAGCTACCTGAGAGCAGAAACCATAATTAGGCTTTTTTTCCCCCTACCTGTTTCTCTAGCCAGGGTTTGGCATATAATTGGCACTCACTAAATGTATGATAGAAATAAAATAGGAAGTTTTTTTCATTAGTTTACAAACATTTCTGTTATCCTTAATTTTCCCTGAAATAGCGATGCTGTACATAAAATAAAGGAGTTCCTATTTATATAGAATGTTTCATTTCACTATTTTCGAAGCAAGTGATTAAAATGGTGATTTAAAGTCAAATTTAAACAGTATGATAATTTTTGCTTTGTGTTCATAAATATTGATATTTTTGTCTTAGCCAGCAGCTTCTAAAATTTTGAGGTTTTAAACTTTTTAACTTGTTTTTCAGGAGAAAGACCATTTATCTGTGAATTGTGTGGAAATTCATACACAGATATTAAAAATTTGAAAAAGCACAAAACAAAAGTCCATTCTGGTAATTTTTTTTTTTTTAATTTCATGCTTTTAAAGTTAAAGAGTGTGCTATTAAGCTGTTAAGGTTGAGGTACACATTATAACAATTAAAACCAGATGTCTATTTCAATAAACTAGTGCGGCATGTATGAAGAAAGAAGCTTTGTATTTGAAACAACTTCACTCTAGATTTCTTTCTCATATTGCGCTCCTGGTAATACTTAAAATATTGCCCTTTTTAAAAACTTGATTTATGAATCATTTTAGGAATGAATATATAAACAAGGTATATATCACTGTTCCCCATATAGTTACCTGGGTTACCTGGCTTTGGGTAACCCAGGGTTTACTGTAGTTATTTGTGATGAAGGGGGATCATGAACATCAGCCCAGAAATGTATAAAAGAAAATAGGGACATAGCCCCAAATTGTTTTAAAAATATATGAAAATGGAAAGCCAGACTAAGGCTCATGCTTAAAATGAATCCTCAAAAAAGTTTCACTGTGCTTACCATTCTGTTCTATTGTGATTAGGAAAAAAAAAAAAATGAGGCTTCTTTAATGTGTAAAGAAAAGGCTGCTCATAAGGATTAAGTCAGAATCATCTGTAAACAGCATTGAGTCATTAATTCAGCAAACATTTATCAAATACCTGTAAAGTCCTGTGACTACAGGGAATGGGAAGCTGAACAAAGGATAGTCCTTGACCTCAGAGACCTTACAACCTGGTGTTGGTGACCAGAAATCTAAATAAATAACTATAATTACAACATTGGTATAATGGAGGCACAAATGTGTTGATGCAAAGATTAATTCCTCCTGAGGTGGGTACTGGAAAAGAATTTTAGAGGGCATGTGAAGTATGGAGAAGAGTTCAGAGAATGGAGGTGGTAAAAGGAGGATTCATTCCAGGCAGAGAGAACATTGTGAAGACAGTTATTGGGACAAGAAAACACAGGCTGTATTCTTGTCTGGTTGAACTGTAGCATGGTCTGGCAAGAATATAGAGAATTTTATAAAAGCAAATATGTAGTTTTTTCTGTCCAACTAGAATAGTAAGTTTGAAATGTCAACACTTTGGAGAGACAGAAGCATATTAAAGCTGGTAGAAAACATGAAGACAAAAATGCATCTCTAGTCAGTGATAATTTTTCCCTTGAGTAGAGCAGAATTTCTCACCTGTAAAAATATGTGAAAGTGCCATACTTCTGAACCTGCAGTTACAGATATTATGGACTACTTATCAATACATTCAAAGAACAGAGTATATATCATACATATAGCTTTGTTATGTACCTTGAAGGAATTGGAGAATTATAACTTGACATATGCCCTCAAGGAATTTAGTCTAGTTGAGGATTCAGAGCATACCTGAGTAAAATGTTAAAGACCAATAAATGATGTCACAAGGCAGTATATGAAAAATTGATGAGTGATAAAGATAAAATACAGCTCACCCTGGTCTAGAATGATTAAGTCTGTTTTTATAATGGAGCTGGTGCTGCAGCCTATCCTTGAGGGCTAGACTGGATTTGTATAGACAATGAGGAGAGCAAACCAACAAAAGAGAAACAGGATGAATGAAGGTATGGAAGTTGAAATGCAAGTTCTGGGAACAGTAAGTAAATTTGGCAGGGTTTTTGGTGTGTTTTGTTTTTTAAAGGTAGTGTAATTTTTTTCCCTTTCTACTTCAGGTGCAGACAAAACTTTAGATTCCAATATAGAGGATCATGCTTTGAGTGAAAAAGATTCCATACAGAAAAGTCCTTTATCAGAAACTATGGATGTGAAACCTTCTGATATGACTTTACCATTAGCTCTTCCACTTGGGACTGAGGACCACCACATGCTTCTGCCTGTCACAGAGAATCAGTGTCCTACATCAGATACATTGTTGAGGTCATCTGTGAATGGATATTCAGATCCACAGTTGATTTTTTTACAACAGTTATACTGACTTTGTGAGGAATATGGAATTGCTAAGTCATCTCTGATAGTAAATATAAAACATCTCTGGTAAGGTGAATATATTCATGTTAAATTACCATTCATTTGAGTTGTGACCATTATTTTTCATTCACTGAAGTAAAAGCACTTAATTCTATATCATAACTGTGCAATGCTTGTTTTAATTTTAGCTTTTATATCTAGACTATAGACACAGCTTTTTTAGGAATGGATTTACTACAGTAGAACTATTTTGGATGGATAATTTTAATTTTCTTTTAAAGTGGCCTTAGTTTGAATTTTATTTTGCACTTTAGAACTGCTCTTCATTTATTGAAGTAGACTCTGTTAGTTTACATAATTTAGTTTTGACTTGTGGGATTTTAATTTTTCTCTCCTCAGAATTTAAGCAAAATCCATGACAGTGCCATCCAAGAGTTTATAAGCCCCATAGTCCAATACATAAACTGGGTAGGGGGGCGGGTGATAAAATTTCATATTTCTGCCTAAGAAAATTTAGGTACTAAATAAGAATTGTGCTATTTCTTTGTTAATATATTCTGTTAGACGTAACTTTTCTAATGAACAAAAAAAATGTTTCTATTAAAAGCTTAGAAAACTGTATATAAAATCTTTTTCATTTAGAACGCAGAATTCTGGAGAAAACCAATGCTCAATACTTTTGGTTTGAGCTTTTTGATGCTATGCTTTCAAAATGAATTTTAAATATTTATTTGATGTTTTTATCCTCTCAAAAGACAGTTTCAAAATTTGATTCAATATGTTTTATGTTTTAATGGGTTTCCAGATTGCTGGAGATCAGGAAAATGTACTGAATTTTGAAAAATTCTGGTAAGCCTCTCATGCCTGTTATACACTTTTTGAAGTGAATATTAAATTCTAAAAGAAAACTTTCTAGATATAACTTAAAGCATACTCTAAATCACTTGGCTTCTGAATTTGATAAATCAATATCATTCAATTTTAAGTAGACATTTTGGGCTATTAGAAGGCCAGTTTATTAAACATTTTATATTTGAGTTTTCTATAAGCAATTGGGTTTTAACATTTTATAAATTACAATATTTGGTCATTGTAGTTTCACAATAATCCTTTTCCTTCTTAATGAATATAGAAAGTCAGTATTATCCTCATATTTACTACCACCTTTGCCCATTCCACTTTTCTCATTCATTGATTTATTTCACTCTCTGATCGTTGGACATGAAATTATCAGTCTCACAAAGTCCGTTCCTATATTGCTGATCAAACACCATGGTGACATTTTTTTTATTTCTGCCATGCATTAGTTGTGGCTTATTTGTTCCCTTGTTTTAAACTACACCTGTAATAAAGTTAATGTATTTTCTATGAGTATTATTTTTTAATTGTTATTTTTCTGTTTGAGGTTCAAGTCACAGGAACCTATTACAGGATATAATACAACTACTTAATTCCTATAAACTAGAGATTGTCACCACTTAACAGCACATTTGGCATTTTCACATTAAATTGTCACCAGTGGGATTAACTAAATAAGAGTTTGAAATACTGCATTTGTATAATACACATCACTTAGTATTTAATTATCTAAGAAATTTAATTATACATGTTAATAACCTAATACACTGGGTTAAATACAATTCATAAAGGTATAAAATGCTCAACTAATCTTTTCTGGCTTAAATTCAGTAGGAATTTATTGGCATAGGAAGACATTAAAGAACCCTAAAAGACAGTCTCTTTAAGAAGTCTGCTGAAATGGAGATGTTATATTTAATTCACATCTTCATTAACCTACACATCTAACAAAATTTCTTTCTTAAAACTGTTCAAGTGATGTTATAATTTTATAAGGACAATAGCTACCAAATTTGTTCTAATATAGTGGTAATTAGCATTTTGCCTTTCTATAGATTAGTCCTCAAATTTATTATTACTTTTATATTATTTGATAGGATTAGAGTGGCTTGGGCTTTTGGTGCTTTTCTTAATCACATTATCTGCTTCTTAGCTAAAATAATTTCTTTTTAAATTGACATGGTTTGAGTAACCATTATCATTTGCTATTTCATGACATGTAAAGAAAGCTTGAAGACTGATTGTTCCTTCTTATTGTTATTCTCATAATGCTATGCTATTCTTTACATCATATGCATATATTTTAGTTGTATCTGGTATCACTCTAACACTGATATCATTTTAGTTACATCCGTCTTTCACTAAATACATTTATTACAATGTAGTGTTTTAAGAAATGTCTGTTCTTAATTATCTATGTATTAAAAGGTGGTCGACAGTCTCTCTTAGGAATGCTGAAGATCTTACTGAGAATTGAATTATTTTCTAAATGAATTTAATTTTGTTTTGTATTTGTATTAGATTATTCCTACTGTAATGTTAGATTTTAGACTTTTTAAAAAGAAACCTTAGATTATATAAAAATGATTTTGTTGTTTTTAGATGGTATTTGTTTTCAGTTTAATTTCACAAGATTATTTTTATAGACAAATTTTAGGAAATTGTTTTATTTTTTTTCAAAGGAAAAAGTTCTGTCAATTCCATCACAACAGAATTTAATGCTTTTCTGTATATTTCCATTCTACAGAAATTGTGCAAATGAGAGTAGTGGAAATGTACTTATAAAGACAATTAATGTACATGTATTCATTTTTAAAAATAAGCTAATAGTTTTAACATTTGATGCATATCAAATATATTTTTAAAAAATAATGATATATAGGTACCACCCCACTTAGAACTACTGGATAAGACAATCTCTAGGGCAGGGGTTCTTAACTTTTTTTGTTCCACAGACCCCTTTGCCAGTCAGGTGAAAACCACAGACCCCTTACTAAGTCCACACTATACTGTGTATTATTTAATAAATATATCACACCCGCACCAACACTTCCCCACAAGAATATGTTTTTTTGAATTTAAATTCCAGCTTACAGACCCCTTCTTAAGAACCCCTGCTCTAGGGCATATATATGCTGGAAAAGCACCATAGGTGATTTTAATGTATACCAAACATTACTATTAGTCTAAACATTTCTTGGTGTTCTATATTTGGAAGCAGTTAAAAATGAATCTCTCGATAAAACTTTCCATCTTTTACTCAAAGATTTTGAGTCTTTAAAACAAATAAAAAGAAATTGTATTTTAATGCAATTTCTTTAAATTCTACATTTTCATTCATTATTTATGAACAATAGTGAGATTTAGTTATTGGAGCATTAATTTCTTGTGACAGTGAAATTGTCACTATCACAAGAAATTAATCCCTGCCTCATTCATTCAAGAGAGGTTTGGTATATTTATTTAAGGAATTGATAGTTATCATGTAAACATAGTAGCCTTTCAGAAATAGAGTATTTAATTTCAAGAGGAGTACATTAAAATGAACATCATGGATATGGACACATTTTTGGATATGGACACATTTTTGGATAAAAGTATCTAGTCAGTATTTCAAATGTTGGAAAAATACTGACATCAGAATACATAAACTACAAAGATGAATAGATAAACTGCATCCTTAAGTGTATAGTCATTTGGGAAAGCATGAATATAATTTGTAATAAAACAAGCTGGGATATTGAGTATTATACTGGAGGAAGGCAAGAATGGAAATGCCGGGCAGCCATTGCTCACCTGGATAGGCAAAACAGAGGAGACTGTTTATGGGAGAAATTTGCACACAGCTGACTGAGGGGTGAGAGGCAGAATGGAAAGAAAGTATGAAATGGAGAGGAAATAGGAGTCAAAGACATGTCCCTGACTATATCCACACACAGTCTTATTTGAAATAGTCCTCTACTTGTAGCCTGTGCTGAATGGGTGGGATTAGATAGCCAAGTTTATAACCCATGATCTCACACCCTCAACCACAGTTAACTGCTGAAGGGCTGGGATTAGACAGGCAAATTTGTAACACATGATTCCATATTTGCAACCACTGTTGACTGGATACCTTACTAGGGAGAAACAATTATTAGACAGGCCTGAGCTGGTCAGATTCTTAAGAATTTGAACTGCATAAGAAGAAATCAGTTGGGGAAGCACATGACAACATGGAGGAACCTTGAGAATACTGAGTGAAATAAGCCAGACACAAAAGGATGAATATTGTATGGTTCACTGATATGAACTAAATACAATGAGTAGACTTATGGAATTGAACTATGATGTGAAGGTTGGTGGGAGATGGAATGTGGGATGTGAAGGAGGAGAAGATGCTGGATGTATGTAGAATGTTTAAGAAGGTCAAGTGTAAATATGTGGTAGTGGTTAGATTGGATGGTAACACATTGTAATGAATGTAAAACTGATGATTTATGGATGTGATTGTGGCTGAAACTAGTAGTCTAGGAAGATTAATGTTAGTTGGAGGATAATATTAGGAATGTATAACAGTGATTTTGGAAGTAGATGAGGATTGTGGTTAATATAAATATAGGAATGTTCTACTACAGGATGTTAAGGTGAACAAAAAAGAATTTGAACTACAAAATTCAAAGACTTGCAGATATTGGTGCACACTTAAATGAAAAGATTATTTAGAACTGGCCTAGTGTCAGTGAACCAAGCTAAAGTCTAAAGGAAATGATGAATAAGCAGAGAGAGCTGATTTATAGAGTACAATAAGGGAATGAGGCAGGTTTGCAGAGCCAAAAAAAAAACTGAGGCCCTATAAAAGATAGGCGTGGCCTTGGTTTCTGGCATTGCAGTCCCAGGGCACACAGGTGTGCTTTATTTCCTGTTTGTGGATGCTAGTGATATTTACCTGTTGTATCCTTATAGTAAACTCACATTTTCTTGAACAGGCTTGAGCCATTTTCTGTTACTTGCAATAAAACAGCCCTACCTTAGGAGCCATTAACTGTGATAGGGAAGGTAAGTCAAGGAGCATATTTATGGAGGGAAAATTTTATTTAGGATGTGTTTAATTTGATTGGTGCTGAGATAGCTATGTGAAAATGTCCAGCAGTAGTTGGAAATGGGGCCTAAAACTTGGGAGAGGTTAAAGCTAGAGATAAAAATGTTGGAGCCACCTGTATGATAGAAATTACTAAGATGGCCCTAGGAGAGATGGTACAGAAGAACAAAAGATGACAAAATCTTGGGGGAAATGCATTTAAAGGATGAGCAAAACACAGAAAAGGAGATGGAAAGTGATAACAGAAAGTTAGAAAGAAAATCAGAGTAGGAGAGGTTTCCACTCAGGGTAGTACAGATTTCATGAAGACAAAAGTCACTTTGTAGTGGTACTACATGGTACAGAGAAATTAAACAGGATGTGAATCAAAGACAGCATTGGGTTAGATAATGTGTTGATGATCCTTTGGAAGGTTGTTGCCAGGATAATAGTGGGAGTAGAAGCTAGAGGGATATGGTTTGAGTAATAGATAGTAATGAACAAGATTGTTATTTTATCAAATATCTAAAAAATATAAACCTGTTTATTGTGTTTTTGCTTTCAGATTTCCAACACAAAGCTGATGAGCATAATAATGTGATCTGCAACACTGTAAATGAGGCTATATTTGAGCTGGGCATTAAAGGATGCTTGCTAAGAGGAAAATGGGAGGACACTTAAGACACATGTGATATGATAGCACCTTTACAATTCAGATGTGCAGAGGAAATAGATCTGTCCTTCCTTTTAAGTCTCTACCCGTCAGGAAAAAATTAAGTTTTAGTCCTAACCAGTTTAAAACTTAATCGGATATAAAGGGGATATAATTTACCCCCTTTAGTCAATGCCTAATATCTTTTGGAAAATTTGCTGTCTTATTTCCACCCTGTCTTCTCTCTAAAATGGTGTTCAGGTGTATGGAGGAGGGGATTTACATAACCAAATAATATGGAAAGACAGGGCCTTTAGCTCTTCTATTCACTGGACATTCTACTGGCCTCTGATGGAGTAGGCAACAATTTGTAAAATATCTGATCAGATCTCTCCTAGCCTAGTCAAGTTGAGTAATTCTTGGCTGCAGTGGCTTCACCTCAGTTCCCTTGAGTGTGGAGAATTCTCTGAGGCTCTATCATATGCAGCTTTCGCAAGCAGTCCAACATAGATCCTGCTGCAGGCTTATCATGTACCACTCCATTGCAGGCTCAAGCCAAGCCTACTTGTTTTCAATTCAACTACCTTCTGAGTCTCCCCTTGGGAGAACATGGGAACTTGTGGGTCCCTTTTTTAGCACACTGTAATAGAGGAGCCTGGGAAAGCAAACCTTCAAGCCTTCCCTTTCTGTAATCCGCATTAAGTTTCTTTGATCTGACTGTGTCCTAGCATGAGAGGCTCTTTCCAGAATTCTGTAGACTCTTCTACTACCCACCCACATATGATGGAATACTGCAAACAAGGAAAAATGGACAACTGCTACATTAAACAACAAGAATGAATCATACTAATATAATGTTGACCAAAAGAACCAGGTATAAAAAAAGTACATACTGTCTGACACCATTTTTATAAATTTCAAGTTGGGATACTGGTTGGCTATTAAGGAGGGTTGGGGAGCTTCAGGGAAGTTGGTGGAATTTTTAGTTTGAGTCTTGATTAACCCAAATGTGTTAGCTTTATAGATAATACATGGCTGTTTACTTAAGACTTGTGTACTTTTCTGTTTGATTGCTATACTTCCATTAAAGTATGTATGTGTATGTGTGTGTGACACTAATCGGAAGAATGAGGAAATCAGAGCATTGGTTCTCAAACTTTAATGAGATTAAGGATGACCTGGGTTGTAAAAATTCAGACTATCCCGAGATTTTGATTCAGTAGGTCTAAGGATCTTTATATTTAACATTTGCCCCAGGTGATTTGATATAAAATCTGTAGTTTAATGAACTGACCTTACTCCCGGATTTCAAGTTCAGAAAGCTTATCATTAGTTGTTTTTCAAGTCTGAGCTTGTTGACTTGATGGATATCTAATTCTTGCTTACTTTTTTCAAAAGTAATGAGAATTGTTTAAAATGTTCATATTTTTTTCTATAGTGAGGCTTTATTGCATTCATTGAATTCTGTGGTTTTTCAAATTTGATTAAAGGACAGAGGTTTTTATGCATTTCTATTGCATTTTTAGCAGTTCAGAGATTCTTGCCTCTCCTGGGACACATAGCTTTTTTAGGTACATATATTTAGTTCTAGCTATTTTCAGCATGTAACAATGTAAAAGAACTTTGTACTAAATAACTAGTCTTTATAGCTGCAAAGGAGAGATCTTTAAATGGAAAGAAAACAAGATTTGGAACAGATGTAAACAAAGACTGACAAGGGTTGATAAAACCTAGGAACTATTAAAATCAGCAGTGTAAGGTGTCAGAATTCCTATAGTTACTTGGAAAATTCTGTGGTCTATATACTTTTGCCAGTTCCACTATAAACTCCTTCTGGGCAAGGACCATTCATTTATGCATTCTCTTTAGCATACAAACAATGCTTTGTGGATAGCAAATCCTCAGTAAGTTTTTTGCATTAATGGAAGATCAAATTAGTTCTAAAATTCCATTACCAGATTGTGGTAGTTTTCTTTATTGCCAAAATAACATAGAAACAAGGTTTATTTTAAAAAAAAGAAAAACACCTTGAAATTAGTTGCATACATTTTGTTATTAAAGACTACTGGGTGTGTATTTTTCAACCAATTCCAGATGTTTTAAGATTTTTTTTTCAGAACAGACTCGGCGATCTGTCCTGGATAATTCAAATTCAGCTCTCTGAAAGCATGAGAATGGAAGGTATTTATTTAGGTCTTTTCTGGATCAATGACTCTATAGCATTAAGTGAAAATAATGTCTCATACAATTTATTCAGATGTCTTTCCCCTTGCATAACCACCCTCCTAGGAAAAAGGTGGTGCTGACTAAAGATCTTTTATAAGCTTTAAAAATCATCAAATCATTAAATAGCAAGTAGGGGATATTTATCTTAATTGTTTATTCTACTGAAAAAGAGCATTGGCAGATATGTTTTTGTTTTTGATGTTTGGTTTTTGGAATAAATACAACTAAGAATTAAGGAATTTATAATTTACAACTGTAGATTCGGCTACCTTCTTCATACTGCCTTCTTGCTCACAACTTTTAGAAACAGATAGTATTTTCTTTCAGACTGCAGAACCTTATTTTAATTTAAAGTAACCTTTTAAAACTTCCACATATTTTTTTCATACTTTGCCTGGTTTGATGCAGTAATAAATCATTCAGATTAAGCAGCTCTCTCTTGATGTGTCTGAGTAATAAAAGTGGTGGATATAGGTCAGTAATCAAGGATTCATATTGTCTATTGCCTCTTCATCTTAATTTGAAAACAAGACTGGCCATGGACAATAGCTGTTTACCATCATATCATTAAAATGTTACTGGCATGCCAACAGAGAACTATACTAATTTCTATTCAACTAAAAGTTAACTGGTAGCACTGACTTACTTGGAAAGGGAGATATATAAGTTTCTATATATATGCCTATATTTGTGAAACTTATTAACACTTGTGTGTAACAGACAAATAGGATATAGAATGCTTTCTCAGCTTCAAAACTTTGAGACCTCTTGAAGTTCACTGCAAATTTGCCACCTGAAACCTTTTTACTATTTCATAACAATTTTGAGTTAGGATACCTGTAGTGACCTTTTCTTTCATGCTGTTTCACTATATACTTGGTTATATTTTCATTATAAAAAGAAATTCGTCTTTTTCCTTGGTCTCTTTTTCCAGAGTTAAAATTTTAGTCTCTACTTTGTAAAATTTCTTATTACACTGCTTAGTTCACACAGTAGACAATTATACAAAGTTGAGTATAGTCGTATCTTTTACACATTTGACAAAAACAACTTGTTCTAAAAACAACTTGTTCTAATTTATGAAAGAATGAATTTAGTAGGCAAAATATTGATGACAGTGAACTTGTAAAAATAATAAGACAAATATATGAAAATTATTTCAGAACTTCTTTTTCATAGGTGGTCACCTACTGGTACAAGGGCAAAACCTGCATTAGATGAATGGCCATAAGCTTCTCCATAAGTTGGTGTCCAATAATAATGTTTTTTAAGTCCATTGGAGACTTCTGCAAGATACACATGGTCATCTACCACAAATGGCTCCACATCTGTATTGTCTGGTTGTAGACGGCCCATTTGAATTAAGTCTGAATATGCCTAAGATTTTTAAGGGGAAAAAAAAATTAAGAAAATAGTTTGTTCATTTTACAGTGCTTATATAAGTTTAAATATCCAAGTTAGCTGTGCTGATTTATAGTTTAAAATATTTGAATAACACTGCTGAATTTTAGTGTTTCCTAGGTATTGTAGATAGGTTTTTCTTCTTTTAATTTCACACAATGAAATTATAATTTTGCAAAGCTTATCTCTAATGTACTTTTGATTCCCAGAGTTAACAATTTTGTGGACAGATGGTCCCATGGTCAGAATTTTCAAGTTCTACAGAGTTCTACATGAGGTGGAGGACTGTTGTATATGCCCTTGAAAATCTGGTAATAGAGACCATTCCTCAGAAAAAGAAACAGAATCTCAGATTTTGGCTTAAAACTGGATAAAGTTCTAGTATCTCCAGAAGCTAATCTACTGCTTTTTAACTAAAGGAAATCCCCATAGTATTTGATGCTGAACTTTTGGCCTGGTTGGCCTAATAATTATTTCTTCATTCTACCATTGTGGATTCTTGGTGTCTGTGTAAGGCTGGCCTAAACACATGTTGAACTGTTTTGTCAATAAGGTTGCCATTATAGAACCAAAAAAATTTAAGTTATTTAGCT
>PVKH010017945.1:0-15270 GCA_004027955.1 Chaetophractus vellerosus | reverse complement strand
GGAGAGGTCCCCGGGAACCGAACCCGGGGCCTCCCATGTGGTACCCCGGCGAGCTCTTTATCCACTGAGCTATCTAGCCGGGCCCTAGGTAATTCTTAATCTGTTTGGGTTCTAGAAATTTCCCTTTCAAAACCCATAAAATAGGAGGCATGACTCATATCTAGTTTCTCTGGGCATGAATTAGCGCTTTCTCGCCCTGCACGAAGTGTTGAGTGTAGATGCAAGATGCCAGATGAGGCTCCACAGCAAGTTTAATAATGGTAGTGTTGGACTGGAGAAGTCTTAGGTCTAAGGCCAGGGGGCTGGCTCCTGCTGAGCTCGGTTTGAATTTAACCCCTTGTGCCTCAGCAGAACTAGAGTGAGCAGCTTCCCCCTGGAAGACCCTGCCCCAGGGCCTGTTCACATGGAGGCAGTAGAGGAAAGGATTCTTTTCAAGAGGTAATACAAACAGGGGGACAGGTGCCACCCAGTAGGAAAATGAGAGCGGAGCCTTTTAGCTGTCACTCTTGGTGAGAGGTATATGGAAAGAAAGGGCCGGCTTGTACAGTAGGCACAGTGGGCACAACCTGAGTTATATTTACTTTTACTTCAAAGCAGCTGTCAAATATATTTTTATTATTGTTTTGTGGAAGAAGGCATAATACAATCCTGTGGAAAGGGGGAACAAAGTGTTGGCTCAAATTATTCTCTTTACTGGGAATTAAGTAGAAGTCCCCTTCTCTCTGAGAAAATGTGAGACACTAGAAATGTCTCTCTTCCCATCCCAATTGCCCCAAAGAAGAAAAGAAAAAAAACTACCATAACATTATCCTACATTTTATACTTTTGAGCCTACTACCAAATAGTTGTCCTTAACGCATAGTATTATGGAAAATTGAAACAAAATGTATATCCAGGGTCTACTTGATTCCTTCTATGGATATAATTAAGTTGTCAAGTAACATAGTCATCACAAGTGCCTGGTGACATTTAGGTAACCTCCACTAACTATATATTAATACCTTGCTTGGAGTAGTTGCTTTCCCAAGGAAACAGTGCATATTAAAGGCACGTTTAGGATTCAGTCAGCTAGCATAGATGCCTTAAAATCAGAAAGGAGTAGGACTGGGTTTATAATCTTGTTCGAAAGACCCTGGAGTTGGGAAGTAGCCAGTGCTGAGGTCAGTTAAGAGATGTTACTGAGTTGGATGACAGGGTAGAGTGACAAACAGGGTTCATTACTAATGTCTGGTATAGTTCCTTCCTTCCTAAAATCCTTTATTCCTTTGTGAATTGTTTAGGTAGATAATTCATTAGTTCTGAACTCTGAGTGTCTTTAAGTCAATCCATTTGGAAGTTTTTCTTTCAACATCTCCTGATCTGTGATAGAAAAGAGAACAGGGAGAAATAAATGAAGAGCCATCACCATATCAATGTGTCGTTCTGTCAACAGTTGTCACTTAGAAGCTTGCTTACGGGTTTATTTTAGGTTGCTCTCTTTTACTAAACCTGTTAACTTAGTGTTCCCCAATCTTTGACTGATCATCACGCTGACTAGCAAATTGAACCCCTTCTCTGACTTCCAGTGGGCTCTGTTGGAAGGACTTCAGAGATGCTCTGTTGCATTTGTAAAACTCAGCTTTGCAGGTCGCGAAGAGTGCACAGGTGCATCATTTCTTGTGAACCCCAGAACCACTCTGGGAGATGGACAAGAAGATGTTATTCCCACCTCAGAGGGGGAAACACTGATACCCAAGAAATGCTGAGTCGCATGCCTCTGGAACTTTCTCATATGTAGAGCTTGGAATAGAACTCAGTCTTTCCAACCTTTAGACCAGCATGCCTTTCACTAAACATTACAACTGGGAACTTAACTGAGGTCTCTGAGTTACTAAAAGAAAGGCACAATTTTATTTCCTGTCTGCTGTTTTCTTAGGAAGTGACCTATAATTCATGGAAGGAGACAGATATTGATTAAGAGGAATACATTTTGCTTTGTGAGACTTTCCCTGCTGGACCTATTTGACATGGACTTGGGAATAAAGAATTATTATAAGGGCTGTAATGCAAATTAAAGATGTGACTTTTGTTGTTTCTTTTTTTCTTCTGTGCTCTTATTATTGCATTGTACTAGAATGTGACTGCACAGAATCCTGGGGTGGCTGCATCATGGAAGAAACAGGGTAAATATTGTTATGTGTGATTTTGACATAAGCCTTTTGCTAAAATTGTTGCATGTAATTTGACATAATCAGAGTCTTTCACACTCAGCACTTAGTAAAAACTCATTAATTATCGGATATTTTACAATTGAAAGGAATAAAGTTAATTTATATTTTACTCTCTTATTTAAGGTTGGTGATAAAAGTTTTCTTTATTTCTACTTTTTCATCAACGCTTCAGGGAAGAACATTATTAAATGCTTCTGAATTTAGTAGAAGCATTAATTGTTTTAGTACACTTAGAATCATAGCTTGTTGTCTACCTGAAGGAGTCAGTGAAAATCTAGTCATCAGTTTATTTACATTTTAAGAAACTTACAAGTAGGTATCTTTACAGTAATAAAAATTGTCCTATACTGCTTACATAAGAAGGATTTTTTTATTAAGACAGATTTATTTTGTCTAAATTAAGTAGCCTTCTAGTAATGGACATTTGAACATTCCCTCCCGTCTCCTCTATTCTTATGTGGCTCCTTTGGGAACTAGAGCAGCTGCCCCAGAGCTGCCATTGCCTCCGTGAACCAAGGCCTGGAAACTGTCCTCTTTCCCAGGGACCCCTGCCCTATGGGAGCTGCTGCCTCAACATCTCCTTAGCCAGAGCCCATTCCTAATAGTTGGAGGCAGTATCCACACCCACGTGCCTCGCCTACGTTTTTGCCTATGCCAGATACCTGCCCAGTGAATCGGCTGTTTCTGGCCCTACCCCCATCCTTCTGAGCCCCTTGCCAGAGGCCCCAGCTTAGTTGTACAAGCAGAATCCCTTCCTTATCTTGTGCCAGAGGCTTATCGAAGCCCAGCTCCTGGGGAGAAGAGAAGCACGAGAGGGTAAAGGTGTGAAGGAGTCAGCTGTTATCCCTGCAACTTGAGAATACATTTAAAGGAAATGTAGTTTAAACTTGAAACAGTTTGCTTCCATTCTCCTGCTACTTTTGTGCTAGAGTTCAGTATATTATGGGTTAAACAGGCTTTTTTTGAGGACTGCCACAGGATGGTAATATCTTTTATAATACTGGTTTTATAGGGAGATACTTTCTGTGTTCTATACTCCCAATTTCCAAATGAAGATTTGGACCAGCTATCTATAGGCTGTAATAAAACCATTTAAACAAAAAATATTTTCTCATGTATACATTTACATATAGTTCATTTCACTATCGACAGTGGCAGATTTTACCTGCTTCCTATGTACACCAGAATACATAAACTTTTTGGATTATATCCGAGAATAAGTGGCCTGTCCCTCTCAAATCAAGAACTATTACAAATGTGCCCAAGGAATCAGAGTGTGTATGATTCAGCTTACCTTTGACCATTTGTATAATGCTCCTCTGTGTACTGACGGAGAGATAGTAATTTTTAAATTATTAATCACAAAGAGGCTCATATTTGTGTTAAATCATGAATTTCACAAGTAGTCTTTGGAATTGAGAATAAGGAGTTATCCATGGAGTGCACCTTAATTTTGCTTTTGTGCATATATATTCAGTGTATATATGTTATATGTAGGTAGTATATATGCATTGAAATATTACATATATTATATAGACAGGTAACACCTCTCTTTAGGGCTTCCTTGTTCATCTGAATCACGTTGTTGAAGCTTGCATTCTGTAGTCTTTATAAATTGGCTCCCATGACTCCCTCCTCCAAAATAAAATCTAGTAGGTTCACGAGCTCCTTTTATTCAGGGCAGAGACACAAATGTGCTGCTTTTACTGAGACATGGCAAACAAAAATGACCATATGTAAAAATCAGGCCTTGGTGAGCTTTTCATACACTGTTTCAAGTCAGGTGCACATAAGTGCTTGACTGCTCAGGAGGATGTAACTTATCACCCATGTCTGAGATTTTCTATTTTTATAAAGCTCTACCACATGTATTTATTTGTGCATTTTGAACCTAAGTGTCTTATAGTTCTTTGTGTAGAATCATTTAGATCCAGAGCGAACATTTTGCTATAGTTCAAGGGTTTTAATTTTCTTCTCTGATGACTGATTTTGGTAAATTGGTTACATAATTGATTCTTTGTTTCTTTAGGGTTTCCCATTCCCGAAAGTTCTCAAAGTGCAGCATTTTGGAGTACAGAGACTTTTTACAGAGAGGGGGTGGAGCCTGTCTTTTCAATAGGCCAACAAAGGTTAGTAACTTAGAAAGTTTAATTATTTCTTCAATGTTTTACAGAGGAACAGTGCAAATATCAGAGGTTGTTTTGGAAAGCAGGTTTCTTGTCAATCAGATTAATGTTTAGTTACAAAAGGCTTTTTCATGTTTTCTGTTTAAATGAATGACCATAGTTTCAGTGTTCTGGATGTCTGGGTTTTCAGTGCTAGCAGCATATCCCAAAATGCCAAAAAACCCATCAAACTTCAATTATAATATCTTTGAAAATTTCATTTTAGAGTTCAACATTCTGCTAAAGGAAAGTGGGTTAAATAAAGATAAAATATTACTTTACCCTGTTTTTCTATAAAAATTCTATTTCCCCTTGATATTCTCTCTGGAGCCCTAATCTAGAACCCTAACTATGAATTTCTTAGCTTTTTTTTTTTTTTTTTTCTTTTTTCTTCCAGATTTACAGTGTTCTGTTCTTCCAGTCAGGAAGCATTAATTACTAGTATCAGCTGGCCATGAAATGGCCCAAAGTATTTACAGAGTCCACAAATACGTATATATTTGTATTTTTATTTCATAGCCTTTTTACCCAGAGATTTTCATGTTATCAGTTGGCATTTCATCAGAATTGGTATATAGTCTCACAATCTCTTATCCACAGTTCCTTAATCCAAAAACTCTGAAAATTGGAAGTGTTTTTTATGAGTTTACAGAAAATACTTTTGACAGTAAAACTTCTGAGCTGAAAATCTTTATTTATTCCTCATAGTGTGAATATTCACAAGTCTTACCACAGAAATATTAATGTGTTTGTTATAGCCTCGGGGTTGTTACATAGCATGGTAAATGCATCGTACATTTCTAAAATCCAGCAGAGCCAGAATTCTGAAACTCATCAGCCAGAAGGCTTTTGGATAAAGGACTGTGGACCTACTATAGCATATTTGGAAATGAAGTTACTCAACAGAAAAAAAAAAACAGGATTAAGCTAATTAACAGATGGTATAGAAATTCTAATATTGTATATTTCATATGTTAAAATATGACTTTATAAGTCAAATATGGTTCATGGCTATACAAAATGGTTGATACTCTAAATTTTGAGAGAACAGCGAAATGTTTGCATTTAAAAAATCAGTGAATAATGTGGATAACTCACAGAATTGTTTATTTCTCTATCTGTAATTAAGTGATACTACTATAGTCAGAGGATGGTATTTGATATCTGACATCTATATGAAATCTCAGCGAGGCTGCAGAACAAGAAACAGAAATTTTAAAATGAATTTGCATCATTAAATTTGGCTGCATACCTTTCATGGTATTGATTTTAATGCAACAGAAATCTGAAAGATTCATAGCTTTTTTTTTAAGGGTGAAATAAGTAATAATGAATGAGTGTGGGCTGCTGGCGTTTTTGAATTGCAGTGTACATGGCTAATTTTACCTACCTTGCAGCTCACTAGCTATTTATAAGCATCATGTCTGAGAAAACAACACCTAGTTGTGTGGAAATGTTAAAGTTTCTAGTATGTATATAAGGATCCATCATTAGATTTCTGAAATTGCCAGAGAGTTGGAAGACAATTATTCCAATAATTTAGAAACTAAATACAAATGACTATATCTCTAATTTTAAAATGTGGTAAATATGGAATCATTTTTCAGTTTAAACTACAAATTTTTATGGCTTAAAAGCCTATGAAGGAGGGGCCCGGCTATAGCCAGTACACCACATGGGAGGCCACGGGTTCGGTTCCCGGGGACCTCTCCAAGCGGGGCAGACCACCTTGAGGGGGCAAGCCACTGTTGGCGGGGCAGAGCCACCGTGGGCAGGGCAAAAAGCTGCCACAGGCAGGGCTAAGCTGCCACGGGCAAGGCAAGTTGCCCACGAGCAGAACGGAGCTGCCCGCGAGCAGAGCAGAGTCGCCCGCCAGCGGGGCAAGCTGCCCGCGAGTGGGCAAGGCCGCCGCTTACCGGTGAGCTGACTCGGTGCATCGTCCCAATGGGGGGAGACAAAGCAGACACAGAAGAACGCAAAAATGAACACAGCAAGAACAAGCAGAAGGGGGGGGATATGTAAAAAAAAAAAAAGACATCATGTTGAGTGAAATAAACCAGCTGCAGAAGGACATGTTTTTTTTGTTTTGTTTTTTTTTTAAAAAAGCCTATGGAGGAAGCTGATGAGACTCAGTAGTTGAGTACTGGCTTTCCACATACTAGATCCCAGGTTCAATTCCCAGCCCCAGTACCGCAAAAAAGCAAAACAAAACAAAACAAAACTATAGATTCCAGTAAAATAGTTTATATGTATATGTCAAAGGATTGATGTTTTTTTCAAATGTTCTAGTTTACTGTATGTTTGAATGCATGCATTGTATATTATGTATTGTTCTCCTCTACACATATTTTTCTGAGCTTTGGGAACCTGCCCAGCTCGGTTTTCCATCTGATTTAAGATTGTGACCTATCTCAGGATGGAGGGAGAACTGTCCTAAGAATGAAACCTAGCATTTTGCTACATGGGAAACCTGATAAAAGCCCTAGTCCTGTTCCAGTCTGTCCCTCCCTTTTCCATGTTCTCCTGCAAGCTGATCAAAACACCACAGAGATTATGACTGTTGATTTAACTCACTGGACTTTCCCAGAGGAAAAGACCCACCTAAGTAACCTTGCTTCCTATGATAACTTTCTATTCATGGAAGTGGAAGGAAGATGAGGTCTTTCTCAGAAGGACTCAGTGGAAGGCAACCCTTCTTGAGGTGTGTACTGCAGCTGGGGAAGGAAAGTCTTTCTCCCTCTCATATTTGTGGCTCCAAGCATTTGGGCTGGGATTTGCTGTTCCAGTCTTCACCCAGGTGAGGTGGTAATGCACATAGAAATCCTGCCCAAGGCCATTCAAAATAGGAATGTTTCTCCCAGTCAACTGTCACTACAGGTCTGTAATATAGTTTAGCTGGTAAAAAAAAAAAATTCATAGCACTGGAGGGGGGATTATTCTAGAAAGTTGACTCTGCCATTGCTCCAGGATTGATTAGAAATTTCTTTACATTCATACATGTGTCCACACATTTACTTAACAAGCTCCAGACAGGGCACATTTCTCTTCAACGAGAATGATGGGCATGGATTTCCAGCAAATTTTTTTCTAAATTTATTTCCAATTACCTGATTGTATATATCTCACGTTGAGCTGTGACTGAAGCATATTTATTTTTTGATAATTTTTATATCTTAATTAGCTGCCTTCAGATGAGGCAGCAAATTAAGTATCTCTGAGTCTTATTAGCAAAGCGTTTTAGCTCCATTAACAAATATGAAAAGTGATCCATTCCTCTTGACAGCTTTTCTCCATAAAATGTAGCTCTAATGTGAGAGTTCTTCTCTGGAGCCCACCACCAGCCAGACCAAACTGCCAGAGAACTCACCAAGACATATTATGCAATTTCACTGTCTTTTAGAAATTTGTAGAAGTGTTATTAATAAATGAATATCCCACACCGACATCGTTAATAAGATGCTCTAGTAACAGATCACTGAAGAATATTGTACGATAGCTGGTTATAGGACCATGTATATGGCCCTGGTAGAATGGTGATTTTCCGTGATCAGTTAAAATGGTTCTCCTTTCCTTTCCCAATCTCTTCCAGCTATTTGAGCCCACTGAATGTGGAAATGGATATGTAGAAGCTGGGGAGGAATGTGATTGTGGTTTCCATGTGGTAGGTATAGAAGACCTTCTCTACCTTCAGCACAACTATTACCCAGAACAAACAAGAATGGCACTAGCAAGATGTCCGTGCTATCATTCACTGTGTCTTAGTGCCCTTCTTTCTGCTCTCCCGGCCGAGACACGTTAGCATTAGTCATGTCCTTATGGCCTTGTCTGAAAAAACCGAATGGATTCTTCTAATCAAATTTCCTACCACTTAAAAATTCATAGCTCATAGTCATCTCGGACAAGCTTTACCAAGTCATGACACATTTTTCCCATGTTGAGTATTACTTTTGTCTTTATGAAACTAGATTCAATGGTAAGCATGTAGTATACTAGAGCTAACACCGAGTAGGATGTCTGCTGAGAAATGAGTATAAGCCTTTGGTAGGGAGTCCGTTTCATAGAAGATTATATTCTGCAGAGAACTATGGCAGGAAAGATTCTATCATTGTTTAAACAATTAATTCATGCCTAAAATATCTACTTACTGTTATATAAGTCTTTGTTTGGATTATGTATAAATCATTTGTGGAGCAAATGTTGAATGACCAGCAGGCCAGGTTTCTCACGTACTCACGTGAAGTGTTTTCTCTAGGAATGCTATGGATTGTGTTGTAAGAAATGCTCTCTCTCCAATGGGGCCCACTGCAGTGATGGACCCTGCTGTAACAACACCTCATGTCTTGTGAGTTCCCTGACGTCATTTCCTCTTTCTTTTACTTATCAGATTAGCCAAAAATACCCTGTATAAGCAGTTGAATAGTTTATCCAAAGCTTATTGGTTGACAGTGTGCCTATCAGCCTGGCAATTTTGTAGAATCTATAAATCTAGCCAGATTCTGCGGGGTCGTAACCTTTGCCTTTACTGTTATTCTCTATCTACAATCCAATACCCTCACCCTCCAATGACTTCTGAAGAAAATATACAGCTTCCAAAATAAATATTGAGAGTTGCCTTCCTGACACCAGTGAAAACCACATTAAGTCATTGAATAGAAGAGAGGCAATTCCTGTGGTGTTTTTTAAATAATATGATCTACTCACAACGTTTTTCTTTGACTTAGCCTAATTTATTTTAGACTCTGAGCATAAAAGCCTGGTGTTTATATTTTTCACAATTGGTGTTATACAGCCCCTATAAAGGTGGGAAACCTAGATAATGAAGTAATATATTTGAATGTTCACATGTATATATACATGGTTTGTGTGTGTAGACACATAGAGTCACTTCCATCTACAGAGACCTCTAGTTAATTTTCAGAGTCATCTTTTTAAGCCTCCTTTTTCTCCTCTATAAAACCTCTACTATTCCTTATAACTGTAAGAGTAAATGATTTTATTGTTTTCTTCAATACGAAGGGATGTTATGCATTATGGTATTCCAGAAGATTCTGTCTTAGCTTGTACTTGCCTTATGTCCCCTACCAAGATTATAAATTGCAGGAGGGAAATGAGCTGTTTGCTTCATCTTTTATCTACCCCCTCCTCAGACAAACAGAATGGTTTGTACATGGTAGGCAGGCATTCATTTTACACCGCTGAAGGTAAATCAAAGAGAGTCATTCAGCTTGATTTTGCATATTTAACTAAGGCAAGATCAGTATATCCAAGCTAATTGGTAAATTGGTGAAGTTTGGGCGTGTGCATCAAAATTCAGAGACATCTGGTGTTCTGCTATTTTGTCTCCAGCCAAGCCAGTGTTTCTTCTTTACATAATTGCCATCACATTGTATTCCTAAAATGATATTCTTAGACAGTGGGTTTTGAAATCTGAACATTTACTGCCTTGGTTGATGATTCATATTTAGTACAAAGAGTGGCACCTGGGCCTTGTTTCTATTCTGCACCTATCTTGCTAATTCATGAGAAGGGTGTGGTGATGTTTATGAGAGGGTATGTGGATTGTTGGTGGCTATAAGCATGCCAAGTTCTTGAAATATTCATTAATACTTGTCTCTAACTAGTAAATGTTGAATTGCAGTTTCAGCCACGGGGGTACGAATGTCGGGATGCTGTGAATGGGTGTGATATTACTGAATATTGTACTGGAGACTCTGGCCAGGTATGGCAAACTGAATTTTAGGTAATACATTTTACTTATAAATACTTACTTTAAGGCTTTCAATATATATTACATGTGTGAATATGCTTTGGTTCTTTTTTTTCATTTGCTTCGTTTTCTAGAAATTTCTAGCTCTTCATCCTGACTTTAAGGAAAGTTGTTCTTTTATATTTTTATTTTTATTTTTATTTTGAACCTAAATTTCTTCAACTTTCCCTTGGATATGTAGTTTCCTTTACTTGATTTATATCCAGCTAATTGGTTTTTCTTTCCTGGTCCCTATGTCTAAAACAGTACACTTGTGCTGTACTGTTTTCAAACATTTTTAAGCCACAAAACCCTCTCTTTAAACAAAATTTTGGGTGACAGCCTAATGTAGAACACAGACAACAAGCAGCACTGCCCTTGCCCCTCCCTGTATACAGGGCCCTGGCTGCAGAGACCTATATGCTTTGGCCTGATTTTCTTCACATTATGTTTATTCTAACACTGTAGTTAATGCTGCCTTCCAGCGTTCCTTATGTACATGATTTTATGCTTTTTGATATCGCATTAGTTAAGTCTTTATTTGTCACTCAAGTAAAATTTGTTGAGCTCCATGTGTCAAACACTGCTGTAAATGTTGGGATACTGTTGGGAACAAGACAGACAAGTCCTTGCTCTTTTGGAGCTTTCATTCTTCTGGGTCTAGAAAGGCAACTCAACAAAATTATTAATTGGTAATAAGTGCTAAACATGAAATAGAGTGATGTGAAAAGAGTGATGAGTTGGGGCCTTTAGATGAGGTGATCGGGCCCATCCTCCAGGAGCAGGTGGCGTTTAAGTAGAGACATAAATGAAAAGAAGGCAGTCAGAAACAGCAAGTGCTTGAGGCTAGGTTTCTTTAAGAAATTGAATGGAAGGGTGAATAGTTAGAGAATAGTAGAAAAGATTGAAGGAGGAAAGCAAGAACCAGAGCAGGTAGGGACTTGTAGGCCAGTGAAGAATAGATTTTATGTTTCCTTCATTTTCATTCTAATATTATGGCAAAAGCATTTTCCCATAGCATTACAGTCTTTATAAATAGCCTCTCTGTGATTGCATGAGAGTCTATCATGTGTATCAGTTGACTTCTGTACCCAGTGGTGAATGATTAGCTTGTTGGCAGTTTTTCATTACTCACTCAATGTGAAAGTGAACATTTTAATGTATGTTTTAAAGGTATTCCTTGTACTGGTTTAGTTCTTTGGGTTAAACTCTTAGGAGTGGGGTTGCCTATTACCAGGTGTTAAGAGTTTCCAAGGAGCTCCCAATAAACAAAGTTAGAGGTCAAAACATCACTTTTGTTACTGAAAGTGACCAAGTTGAAGGCCACAGCTTAGTGTGAGGGCCATATGGACTTCTTTATGTAACAGCAGGTTACTGAAAAAATTAAGTCTGGAATGAACTCTCCCTGCAGAGGCAGGTTCTTGCACAATTTATGGCATGGAGGAGCAGTGGCAAATGCATGCTTTATATGGGTAGGCTCAATCCCAAGAGAAGAATGACAAAATTGAGCCAGAATGCCCAGTTATTCTTTCCAGACTTAGCAATCACTCACTTCACTTCCCCAGGGAGGAAGTGATTAAAGGAACAGAGAATAGGCACAGTTAAACTAAGTGAGTTCCCTTCACTGGAAGGAAATGTGAGGAGAAGGAAAAAAAGATTCCCAATTCAACTTTGTGAAAGTACTCGGTATGTGTTATCTGAAGCTCAAGTTAAATGAACTCTTTTAAGGATATGGTATAGTGAAATAGGTACAAGCTATTTTCTTTTGTGATTTCATGTACCATATGTTTTTTATATTCAAATATGTAAATAGTTTTTTTGTAATTTTCGTATAATGTAGTGACAGAGTGTAAGAATTGTGGGTTCTGTGTTTAATGACAAGTGTGTTAATAATCCTCATATAATGTTTCACAGTTATATCTTCTATTTGTAGAATACTATTTTTTTATTTTGAAAGAAGCTTTAGATTATCTAAATGTTACATTGAAAATATAAGGGGATTCCCATATACCTTAGCCCCTCCCCCTTCCACACTTTTCTCCATTAACAGCATCTTTCATTAGTGTGGTACATTCGTTACAACTGAAGAACACATATTGAAGCATTGCTACTAACCATGGTCTATAGTTTACATTATAGTTTACACTTTGCATCGCACAATTTTTGACAAAATGTATAATGGCCTGTATCCGTCATTGCAATGTCATGCAGAACAATTCCAGTGCTCCCAAAATGCTCCATGTTCTACCTATTCTTCCCTCTCCCTCCCCTCAGGGGACCACTGCCTTTATATTAATGTTACAGGTTCTTTCATTGCTAGAATACTAAGTCCACTTTAGTCCATAGTTGCATTCCCCCCTTAAGTTTATAACCACCATGTATCGTTTTGGTTCTGTGTATTCAGCCCTTTCAAAAGTGTAGTTCTTACATTATAATCCTTAACTCTTGAATTGCCAAAGGATTTACTGGAAATAATGGTTTCATAATGAGGGCTTTATGTTTAGCCTATTATTCTTTTCATCTAACTAAAAAGGAAGTTTAACTTTTTATCTTATGTCTAAGGTAAAAATTGTACTGTTAAATTAATTTCTCAGTGGCATATTGGAATAGCATGTTCTTTTACTAACAATTTCTTAACATGACTAGAATGAACATGAAATAGATCATTGGAGTAGGAGTTAACCCCTCAAAATAGTCTTTTACTCTCTAAGATTCAGTGAACTTTTAATTAACATTAATGATTAAGAAAATGGATCTCTGAGAACCTCTGTGTTTCTGATAATCAGCATTTATAAGCAACATTATGACTTTATCTTTAACCTTATCAGTAGTTTTTGTCTTAATTTATTATAAACTTCTATTTTGAAATAATTTCAAACTACAAGTCAGTTGCAAAACTAATACAAAACCCATATAGAGAACTCCAGCATACCCCCAACCAGATACCCAGATCCACCAACTTTTAATATTTTGTCACATTTGCCATATCATTCTATCTTTCCACTCATCCATCCACCCACCCACCTACACACCCATCTATTCATCTGCTCATCTACTTTACAAAAATTTGAGAGTAGATTGTATACATTGTACTCTTTGAACATTTAATACTTTCATGTATTTTTCTGAAGAACAAGAATACCACTTACATAACCACCTTAGGTATAGTTGTCAAGTTTAGGAAATTTAACATTGACATAAATCTTACAGTCTATCTTCCAATTTTTTCATATGTCCCAATAATGTCCTTTTGGGCATTTCTTCCTCCTTTTGGCTTAATTTTGGAATCAACATTCATTGATGTCTCTGAGCTACTTTTAAAATTCATAATTTATAAAAGAATAAGCGAAAAACTTGTGCATTTGTAAGAAATTCTTGGCAAATCATACTGGGTGATATAGTAAAGATATTTTTGAAAAATGTGGGAAATGGTTTTAGTTAACACTCTGAAATATGTTGTCTCAATGGGCAGTATAACACAGTTTAAAATAAGCACATTTAAATGCTGTTGCACTATTGAAGCCTGCCTCAGGCTAACCATCCTGCATATCATAAAACTGGTGCCTGAAATGGCATTTAGAGGCTGAATCCAGAATAAAATACAGAGATTTATGGTTCTTCTATTTTAAGACTTAAGAGAATGCAAGATGTCCAGTTATTTCCTTTGTTAAACATTTCAGTGATAAACAACTGGCTTTTATTAACCTAAACTAAAAATAATTTTATTCGAAATCCTTTCTCATGTGGCTGCAACAATTTACAGAAGGGCTTTCCCCCCCCTTTTATTAATGAAGAAGGCCCAAGTTTTTTCTTTGTTCTTGAAACATTACAAGAGTGAAATATGAGAGAAATTTAATTTTAAACCCTCATATGGCTGTTTCAGTATAAAATTTCTTTTGTATTTCTGTTCATTGTGGTTGCTTTAGTTTTAGAATAAGTGAGCGATTGATGTTAGTTGATTAATGAGATGGTGTTTTGAGTGGATTCTGATGCAAGCGGAAACAAGGATCTCTGCTTTTGCGTCGTCGGCACAGTACTTCCAGGTTTTAGTGCTGATAATTTCATCCTTTTAGTACTCCCCATCAGGTTCAGTGAAAAGCTGTGGTACCCGAAAGCTTGTACAAGAGCCAGTTTTTCTTTAGAAAGATGTAGAGCCATTGTGGTGTTTTTTATTTTGTTTTTTTGTTTTTTGTGGGTTTTTTTTTTTTTTGAGTAAAAAGGCTATTTGCTGTTTTTAAGTTTATTTCTGAGTTGCAAAGATTATTTCCCCCTCCCTGTGTTTTTAGAATTTCCTGTATTCCCCCTCTCAATCTTGGCTGCCACAACAGACAGACAGAAAGCGTGAGCACCTTCTTTTTCTTGCATCTGTAGTGGAAACCTTAGCAGCAGACATAACTGCTCCAGGCTCCAGGTCTGTCAGAGATGCATGAGCCGTAGTGTTTAATCTTGAAGTGTTCCGTAGTAAGCCTCTGCTTCTTCGCAATGCTAAATTAGTTCTATTTGTCTGTAGTGGACTTGGTAAACAGCTTGGAATGTGCAGAATAGAATAACTTAATTGTATCTGAGTGGCTCACTCATTTATTTTCTGAGTCATCCAATGGGAATTGAGCACTTAGGACACGCAGAGTATTCCTTTAGGTGCTGGAGAGGCAGCGAGCCAAATACAAAATAGGGAACTCCCTGCCCGCGTGAACCTCACGTTATAACAGGGACACAGTAAACAAACAAACGAAACAGATGGACTGTCGGTAGTTGATAAGTGCTTTGGGGAAGAAACAAATAACTAATAGAGTGACAGAAAATTTTGCCAGCACAGGAGGGGGTTGGGGTTTTGAAGAGGCTGGCTAGAGAAGGCCTGTCTGAGAGGGCGATCTTTGATCCACGTCCTCAGGGAGGCGAGGAAGTGAGTCCTGCAGAAATCCTGAGGGTGGACTCTTGCGAGGGTGAAGGCTATGGGGTGGCAGCATGCCTGGCATGTTCCCTCCAAGTCAGAGTAAGTCAGAGAGACAATGGGATGGGGTATGTGGGAGAAGATCACAAAGGACTTTGAGGCCGGTGAATAAGTTGGGAGGTCCCTGGAGAGTGTTGAGCAGAGGAGCAACAAGATCTGATTTATGTTTCTGGTAGCTGTATAAATGGTAGGGAGAAT
>PVKH010017944.1:0-15271 GCA_004027955.1 Chaetophractus vellerosus | reverse complement strand
CTCTCTGCTTCTCTCTAATCTCTGCTTCTACTTGAGACCACCCCCACCGAGGGGTGGGGCTCAACATCTCACTGACGTGGCAATTAACGCCCTACTCATAACTTAATCATGCCCAGATGAACAGATGAGCTTACAAACATAATCTAATTTATATTTTTGGAATTCATAATTAATTCAAACTCAAACCATCACAAGGATACACAAAGAAAAAATTTCCACTATTATTACCAATAGAAACTGTTAACATTTATGCATAGTCTTCTTTAGCTAATCAAAAATCAATGCTGTATTTGGATGTTCTTCATGTTTAACAGTTTGAAAATTATGAAACTATGCTTCTGTTCTTTGCATTTCTTCCAGTGAAATTATCTGGCCAATCAACAAACCTTTTTCTGTGAGGTATCTGTCAAGACATATCTACTTTATTCCATTTAGAAGATAAATCCACTGGACAATTTTCTATTGTTTTCACTAAGCAAATAAAATTCTTCCCCTTTAATTTTGTTCCTCGGGATGTGTATCTTTTTAGTAGAGAATGGAGAATAATCCTCACTGTTTACTCTTGGGTCTTCAACATCGTTCCTTTTGAAGATGTGGGTCCATTTCTGGAATCTGTGGTAATATGGTGTGATTCAGGTGAAGGGCCTCTGTGGGTTCATTTTTTGTTTGTTTGTTTTAACAGAACTTCTCATGGATATAAGAAACTGGAGTGATTGCCTAAAGTAGACCCATATCCTACCTTAAATTCTCTAAGCAATTTCTTTACAGGAAATATCCAGGTATGTTGCCTCTACTTAAGAGGGAAAAATAAGACAAAGACTTCTATATAGTATCAGAAAACTTCATGTCATAAAATAAATACTAAATAATAAAGCTGATTTTTGACAGCTTTAAAAATTATCATTCATTCATTCTAAAATAATTTTGAATGCCTTCTATGTGTCCATATATCCCATTTGAAGGTTCTAAGTACTTCTATGATAGCTCATAATCAGTTGTCTATAAAAATAACAATTATGGATTGAATTATGTCCCCCAAAAAGATACGTTGAAATTCTAATCCCAAATACCTCAGAATAGGACCTTATTTGAAAATAGGATTGTTATAGATGGAATTAGGCAAGTTAAAATGAGGCCATACTGGAGTCAGATAGACCCTTAATCCAAAAAGACTGGTGACCTTACAAGAACTTTGGACAGAACAGAGAGAAAGAAGAGACAGAGGGGAGAATGCCATGTGATGAATGAAGCAGAGAACGTCATGGATTGCTGGCAAGTCACAGCCAGAAGTTAGAAAAAGGCAAGGAAAGGATACTTCCCTACCGGCTTGAGGGAAGCATGGCCATGCCGACACCCTGACTCCGGACTTGTAGACCCCAGAACTGTGAGACAATACATTTCTGTTGTTTTAAGACACCCAGTTTATGATACTTTGTTACTGCAGTCCTGGCAAACTAAGATACAATCCTTATTTTTGTCTTGTCTATTTAGGATCCAAAGCAGGAAGATCAGGAATTTTGGTAGCTCTCAAGGTCTTGTGTGTTAGACCCACAAGGCTGCACAGTACCTGAAAAGGCTGAGGTAGAGTCCAGAGCCTGGTGCAGAGGTGCCAGTTTCCCACCCAATCCTCAACACCTTTTGTGGCAGTGTAGGGGACTAATTTCTGGCAGTGTAGGGGACTAACTTCCAAACCATGACTTTGTTATGGTGAACATAAGCTTCATGGGGGCAGGAGTCTTGCCTATTTTGTTCACTACTCTATTTCCACACTCTGGGCAGTGCCTGCCATCTCATAGGGGTGCATAAACATCTGTTGACAGATAACAAAGATGCACCCTCTCCCAACTCTGCTTAGAATCTTGTGAAGGCAGCCCCCCAGCTCCCTTTCACAACCCCCTCCCCCAGCTCAGAGTTAGCACCAGCTCCTCTTCCCTCTTCTCCTAACCTCTTCAGTTGTCTCAAGGTTTATGGGGAATAAAAACTCTCTACTCTTTATACTGAGATTGGCAAACCATGCTTCATGTTTTTCCTAAGTTTACCTCCTTTTTTTTGCCCTCTATTTTGATTAATTTATGTTTATTTCTTTAACATTAACATCTAATATAACAGAATACTTGTGGCCCAATTAGAGCCATAGTTCTATCTCTTGAAATGATCTTATTCCGACCAGAGTAGTCTTCTTGGTCAAAGATAAAAGTTAATCACGAGGAACTGTTCTATGACCACACTTCATTGGTATTGTTTTCAGCACATCTATTAAAGGTCTAGAAAATTATCAAAGAGAGGCAGCACTTCAAATTTACCTTTTGATCATACATTTTGAGGAATTATAATGGCTTTATTAACACTGTTAGATAAGGCTTAAATACTTGCAATCTGAATATCTAGTGCTTACTTGCAAAAGAACATCACCCCTTATGGAAAGGACATCTTGAGGATGCAATGACATTTCTAAAGCAGAATGTAATAGTGTGAGCAGACTATTTCCAAGGAGGGTTTAGTCTCACGAGAGAGCCTCACCAAGACCGGAGAGTCTTGGCTATTTCTTGGCTTTGATCCTAGTTTTCAGAATCTCACTCTAGAGCTTCTGGTCATCTGCCAAATGACCACACATGGTTCTACATTATATCCAAATAGAGCAGAAAGAAAACTTTGTGAAGCCTGATTTATTGACTTCATGTAGAAAGAAAGAAATTTCCTTAACTCATCACTCTTCAATCACTTATATATATTTTTTATTATTGAAGCTAAACCATGCCATTTTAAATCTACTGGATGCAGGGCTTTAATGTTTTTGCATTTGAGGGGCCGGCTCGATAGCCCAGTGGATAGGGCACAGGCATACCACATGGGAGGCCCCGGGTTTGGTTCCCGGGGACCTCTCCTAGTGGGCAGACCGCCTTGAGAATGGCAAGCCGCCATGGGCGGGCCAGAGCCGCCGTGGGCAGGGCAAAAAACTGCCATGGACAGGGCAAAAGCCGCCATGGGTAGGGCAAGTAGCACGCGAATGGAGTGCAGCCAGCCACCCGTGAACTGAAAGCCGGCCGTGAATGGAAGCAGAAGCCACCCACAAGTGGGGAAAGCCACACCTGCACAGTGACCAGTCTCGGCGCGTCACCGCAGCGGGGGGGAAGGGGAGATATGTAATAAAAATAAATAAATCTTTTAAAAAAAATGTTTTTGCATTTGAGAAGGTTCTGCACTATAGTTGTATGTTGGAAATTATTTAATTATTGGGTATAATGATTTTTTCTTTATTACTTACCTATACTTAATATCGATATTACATAATGCCTTTGCAACATGTGACATCAATATTAAGCACACATAACTGACAACTAAAATTTAATCCATTTCCAACTAACTTCTTTACAAAGTATTACCTGTAAGAAGAGTGGTAAAAATGAGATGAGTGGTTTGCTTTAACAGTCACAATCACTTTCATTATGTTTGATTCTGAAAGACATAAATTTTTGGAAGAAATCAAATGTTATTTCTTTCTAGTGAAAGAAACTTAATTAATCATAATCATCATAATAAGATCCCATTTCTAAACAATCAATGAGCAATGGGAACTATCCCTTGGGTTTATGTCTTACTTAAAAAATATAAAGATTAAAAATCCCCAACCAAAAATAAGCAAATGAACCATGTAATCAACCAACCAACCCAGTGTCAGCCAGAGATTTTAACATTCAGCTGACAAGCTGACTGAGACAGACTGCATTTCATAAACACAGACCCAGGAGTAATACTCTCTTACATAGATTTCAAGGACCTAACACGCAATCAATTGTAGTGTGGAAAATAAGTTCTAAAAATAAGAGTGAGATAATAAAAGAGAAAAAAATCAAATATAAAAATCTTCAGATTTTATATAATTTATTAACTAGGAAACCTTAAGGATGGTACCCATCCTGCATTCTGTAGAACTGTTCCAGTCATACCAGGAAAACCTTACATCCTGTAAACGTCACTGTTATATCTGAATCTCCTTAATGTTTACTAGAATATAGAACAATAAAACAAGTTATTTGATGGTGACTTGTTATTTTATCACCTTGTTTTGTCTGGCACATACTTTTAAAAATGTGGGAAACCCACCCATGAATAACTATATTAGGGTGTTTTTAGTGGCTTCCTTTTGTAGCACACAACATTTAAAAGTTAATGACCTTTCAGTTTGGCAGTTCTTCAGACAGCTAATTATAGAATTACCATATGACCTAGCAATCCCACTCCTAGGTATATAGCCAAAAGAATTGAAAGCAGGACTCGAACAGATATTTGCACACTGATGTTCATTACAGCATTATTCAAGATTGCCCAAAGATGGAAGCAACCCAAGTATCCATCAACCAATGCATGGATAAATAAAATAAGGTATATACTTATAATAGAATATTATTCAGCAGTAAAAAGGAATGAAGTTCTGACACATTCAACAACATGGTTGAACCTTTAAGACATTATGTGGAATCAAATAAGCCAGACCCAAAAGGAAAAATATTATATGATCTCACTGATAGGAAATAATTAAAATAAACTAACTCATAGAGTTAGAATCTAGACTATAGGTTACCAGGGGCTGGGTTGGGGGTAGGGAATGGGGATTTAATACTTAATTTGTACAGTAAATTGTAAAGTTTTGGAAATGGATGGTGATGATGGTAGCACAACACTGTGAGTATAATTAGCAGCACTGAATTATATATGTGAATGTGGTTAAAAGGGGAAATTTTAGGTTGTATATATGTTACTAGAATAAAAATTAAGATAAAACATAGGACTGTACAACACAGTGAATCCTATTGTAAATAATGGACTATCTAGTTAATAGTACAATTATAAAAATGTTCTTTCATGAAATTTTTAAAAGATTTATTTATTTACTTTATTAATTTATTTTTATTTATGGTTCTTTTATCTGTCTGCTCATTGTTTGCTCGCCTTCTCCAGGAGGGACTGGGAACCGAACCCCAAACCTCTGTATTGGAGGTGAGTGCCCAACAGCCTGAGCCACATCCGCTTCCTGCGGGCTGCATGCAGTGTCCACTGGCCTGTGGCGTTTGCTCATTTAAGCATCTGCTCATCGCGGCAGGTGTGGTGTCTAGCTTGTTGTGGTGGTGAAGGAATTTTAATCTGAGACCTCTTGCTATGACATGGGCAACTTTTAATATTTTTGATGTTTGATGCCCTTTCCCTAAAACAGTATATCTAAAAACTATGCAACACTATTTTTACTAATAACATTCTAGAGAATCTCCCCAAATAGTAAAACCCTTTTAAGTCATAACTACTACTTGGACTACATATTTCCTAAAACCCTGTACTTCTTGGTTTAAACTGAAAACAGCATCTTGAGACCAATGTTGTGTTTTCACAAATAAGTAGTTTAACTAAATCAAATTTTCAAAAGGTTGGAGTCTGCTTTTTTGAGAGTGTATGTTGGTATTAGAAAACTGTTTGAATTTTTCACTTTTTGAATCATGATTTTGTTCTTGTGGACACTGATTGGCAGAGCAAACATAAAAGCAAGACAGTCTTATGCTCACAATAAAAGGAACACGTTTTTAAAATGAGTCTATATCTTAATGTATTTCTATTTGTTGGAATAAATTTTATTGCCTTTCTGAAGGCAAAAAACCATTCTTATATACTTCTTCAGAAATGCTGACAAAATCACAGGTGCTGATGAAAATTCCGAAGCATTGTAGATCTTTTTCCTTGACTTATACATGGAATTTTAATTGAACTACACTTCCTTAGCTCTACATTCAACTCTAGCAGGGGTAAGTGAAAAAACACCAATTCTATGTCTAGTTATAGCCAAGGAACAACAACAGAAGAGTTTTAACAAGCCCTCTGGGTGATTCTGATGCCACACTAAAGACTGGGAATGGCAAAAGCATTTCCACTCCACTTCTTATTCCTTGCTAATAGAACCCCTTTGGGGTATTAGTTGGGATCTCCAGGTTGTAAGGGGAATCCGCTAGAGGACTCCTGCGAAATATTTTCCTTCCCAGTAAGAGACAGCACACTAAGGGAAGCTCTCTGTCCTGTACCTCTACTTACTCCTGCCTTTGAACATGACTATAGAAGGGCATGATGCTTGGGGCTCCTGCAGCAGTCTTGCAACTCCGAAAATTCCAAGAAAATTTCAGACACTCTAAACCTGATATCATAGAGTCACACGGCCAATACACCTGCAAGTGCCTTCCTCCAAACTGTGAGGAGAAATAAGCCTCATTAAGCCACTTTGGCTGAGTATTCTGTTACTTGAAGATGAAATCATGCTAACAGGTATAGCCATGCAGCTATAACCTATAGCACATTATTAAAGATTATACATGGGTTGATTTTTCAATGGTTCCATTTGCTCATTCATTCATTAGTCAGTCAACAAACATTTTGCAAGCAACCACTGTGTGACAGGCACTGTGCTAGGCATCAGAGATACACTGTTAAGCAAGGCTGACACATCCTCTTGCAGTATGGTCCCAGTTATTCAGTTCAGTGGCTAATTTATACTCCCCACCCATTATCACCCCTGCTTTTAGGGTAGGTGGTCTGCATGCATTTACCACCCTACCTGTGAAATGAGCCAGGGGTTTGGCCAGTTAGTACCACTATCTCCTTCACAGATCAGAAGGAAGATTGGCCCACTATGTTTCAGACTGATGACCCTTAAATTAGGATTTTAATTTGTAATCATGAAGACTTAAAAGAGGAATGATTGAAGTGAGTGAAATTATTAAAAATGGAGATCTAGTAAGCATGAACTTAATAACTTTTAGGCTCTCAAAACAGGGTTTTTTTCCCCAGAAAGTTTGAAAAAATGAAATTTTAAGACATAAAAAATACCGAATGTAAACAAATGGAACACTTTCTCAGATAAGGGGTGATAATGGGTTTAGATCATTAAAAAAGCATAATACAGATTCAGGAAATGTAGAGATCAGTGACTAGGTAGCTCTCTAATAGGTTTTCAAGATGACTATAACTAAATTCTGATGATGAAGTAATTAACATGTGAGAACTTACTATGTTTCAGGTTCTATATTTGCAGCATTTCATTTAAGTCCTATATTAACTATGCAAAGAAACATTATCTCCAATTTATAGAAAAGGAAACTGAAGTTCAGGGACTCAGGTAACCTTATCACATGGTTAATAAGGAGTAGAGTCTGTATCAAACTCAGGTTTGTCTGATGTCAAACACATAACCCTCTCCTATGACATGCCACCTCTTGAAAGACAGAGAGGCAAACCACTATGACTGCTTACAAATTATCTTTTTGTCCCAAAGTCAAGAGTCTGAATCTTGGGTTGATGTACTTGCAGTTAAGTCAGATTTATAGTTTTGTTCTTGGAAATATTTAAAAACAACAACAACAACAACACAAACAGTGTGTAACTTCTTAACAGCACAGCCAGAAAATAAAACTTAAGTTCAAATAGTCTAGCCTAGGTATCAAAATGGTCTCCTTCTCTCTTATAATTTCATAACAAATGGATTCCAGTAAAGAAGTTTCCTTTCCCTTGAGGGAGTGATAGAGTTATGCAGGGACAATATGAGCAATATTTACACTCAGAGTCAACCTGGAAAGACATATAAAGGAAATTTATCAGAGAGTGATTTTGACCAGTAGTACTCCTAAACCTACCCCAGAAATGGTTGTTCATGCCCTTGCTGGTTGAGCTGACAGTTTATAAGTATGGTTGGACTTTTAGGTTCAGCTGTCTATCTGAACTGTCTTTCAATAGACATGTTTGGCAGAGAACTAGAAGTTTTAGGGTGGTGGTTTGGAACTATTTACCTCCAAAAAACATGTTCTTAAAACTTATTCCATTCCTTTGGGTGTGAACCTTTGTAATATAGGATATATTGATGCGGTTACTTCAGATAAGATGTGGCCAAGGATGGATATTAATCCTACTACTGAAGGTCTTATAGGGAAGGTCACACAGAGAGAAAAAAGCCATAGAGGGAGCAGCTGGAAGCTGAAAGTCAACAGAAACCCAAAGAGAAGGGAGAGGCCAGTAGAGGCTGCCATGTGTATTGCCATGTGGCAGAGGAACCAAAGGCAAAGATTGCCAGCAGAATGCCAGTCTTTGGGAAGAAAGCATTGCCTTGATGATGCCTGATTTAGACTTCTCCTAGCCTCAAAACTGTGAGCCAATAAATTCCCATTGTTTAAAGCCAATATGGTATTTGCTTTAGCAATGTGGAAACTAAAAGTTATTTTGATTTTATTTTTATATGAAGACAATAGCTAGTTAATTTAACCAAAAGGCATACTTAGGAAACTTTTGGAACATTTGTACTGTGCCTTTAAATATTCTTATGGTTTGCAAAGCAGTTTAGGATAAATGGCATTGATGAGCCAGTCTCTGAAATATGCGACCAAGAGAAATCATGAAGAGTTGTCATATCCTTGTACTTTAAAAAAATGTAATCAGTTTAAAAAGAGAAAATGTGCCAGATTTTCCACGGGGTCATATAGCACAAACAGAGATAGAGCGATACCAACTTAATGTGATTTGAGATTTAAGCGAGGGATTATTTCCTAAATAATTATTCAGGAGCTCAGTAAAAACTTAAAAAAGGTAGAGTTAATTTGCTATGATTACAGTCTTGTTTGAGCTGGTCAAAACTGCTTGTAAAATGAGACATTTTTTAATAGTACAGAAGAGACTCCTGTGACATAAATTTGAACCTTCCCTAAGCCATTTTACCCTTACTGTTAAACTTCAGCTTAAATGGTCCACTTTATGAAGGGTTGATACGTAGTCAATCATCATTTTACATCAGTACACATTTACCTTAAAGGGCAGCCGTTTGCACATGAAAAGGAAAAACAAATTAGGCATGTCTACCAGTAATTGGTACTTAAGAAGAAACAAATAAACTCATTTAATGATACCCTACATCCTCATAAATTGATAATTGTAGTCCAGATGCTTTTCATTCACAGTTTTAAATTAGTCAAAACATTAATGTTTTCTAATGTGACTTCCTCACACTGCATTATTGTTTTTTTTCAAAGGTGGATCCATCTTAATGTTGAGGAGAACACAAAGCAGACTGCACTAAAAGCACACACCTCATGACCACAAGAAATGGGATCCTGAGCTTGCCACAGCACATTAATTGGCCATTTCCGTCTATTAGAAAGAAAGGGTGGGGATAGAAAGGGTCAGTATTGATGGAAGATCAGGTAAACCTAAGAAAACAACCCTTGAAGAAGATGAAGTCAGCTTGAACGGGATTTCTCCAATTAAATGAAACCTAAAAGTTAAAGGACACATTCATTGAGATTGATAATCATGAAAATTTTTTTGCTCATCAATTCTAGAAGCATTTTTTCTATATTTTTGGCAAGTCTATAGGTGCATATTAAAAATCAATTTCTACATAAATGCAATGGTCATTATTAGGAAACAAAATTTCAAATATCTACTGTTATATTTCAGATAACAGATGGACTAACCCAGCTTAAGTGCAGAAACACCAAAGCAGTTACCAAGCTAAGATCACTTTTCCTGGTAATATTTGGATCCAGTGAATAGATAGAAAGTACTTCAAAAATGGTTTACCACATGCGAGGCCCTGGGTTTGGTTCCCGGGGCCTCTTCGAGCGGGCAGACCGCCTTGAGAAAGCAAGCCGCTGTGGGCAGGGCAAAGCCGCCGTGGACAGGGCAAAGCCACCACGGGCAAGGCAAGCTGCCCGCGAGCAGGGCAAGCCGCCCATGAGCAGGCAAGGCTGCCGCGCAGTGAGTTGACTCGGCGGTTGCCGCAACGGCGGGGAGACAAGCAAACACAGAAGAATGCAAAAATGAACACAGCAAGAACAAGCAGAAAGGGGGGGGATATGTAATAAAAAAATGAATTAAAAAAAGTAAAAAAAAAAATTGCCTTAATGAATACCTCAGGATTTTCCAGAGGTGTGAAAATGGAATCAATTAAAGTGCAAGATCAAATATAGAAAACTATCACCCATTTTCCTCTTAAATGAAATAATATCCTTATATACAGTAGAAAGATATTTGGTGTTTCCTTCAAAAGTATTATTGCAACTCAGATTTTTAAAAGTGTCATTTAATTAGTATTTTCTGGATCAGTATCCTTGAAGAGAATTTGCAGTTTTCCCTGTTCAAAAGTTGAAATGGCATAAACTTATACAAGCAAGTCTTCTTGTGGCTGAAATAATTAAATCTCAAAAAGTTTAAATTAATCATTTTGTTTCTGGATATGTGAGTAATACATGCATGTTTATAAAAGTTTGGAAAATACATTAAAAGGGGAAAAATCGGGGCCGGCTCAATAGCCCAGTGGATAGGGCACCGGCATACCACATGGGAGGCCCCGGGTTCGATTCCTGGGGACCTCTCCTAGCGGGCAGACCGCCTTGAGAATGGCAAGCTGCCATGGACGGGCCAGATCCGCCGTGGGCAGAGCAAAAAGCTGCCACGGACAGGGCAAAAAGCTGCCATGGGCAGGGCAGATCGTCCGCGAATGGAGCGCAGCCAGCCACCCGCGAACTGAAAGCCGTCCGTGAATGGACGCAGAAGCCGTCCACAAGCGGGGAAAGCCGCGCCTGCGCAGTGACCAGTCTCGGCGCGTCGCCGCAGCGGGGGGGAAGGGGAGATATGTAATAAAATAAATAAATCTTTAAAAAAATAATAATAATAAAAAATAAAAAAAATAAAAGGGGAAAATCATTAGAGCTAATTACTATTATTGAATCAAAGGCAGTTTTGATGAATTTTATGTCATTTTACAAATGAGGAAACAGACCTTAGATAGAGGTAAAATAAGTTGCCCAAGGACAAAAAGCTGCTTATCAGCCTCTTGATTCCTACTATAAACCTTGATTTTCCAAATCCTGCTCTTCTGTTTATTTTTATATTCGCCTCTTAAATTCTCCTTACCCTAGCCCAGTCCCCTTTCCAAACCCATAATTCCCTTCATCCCCAATTCCTCATCACTCAAAACCTTTTCTACCAGAACAGGGACAGACACCCACACCATACAACCACACATACATGAAATTGAGCTTAGGAAACGGACCTCTGGGGCTGATTTGATGCATGATGTTCATGATCAAAACCTTTCTATAGTTTATTAGAGAATTAAGTGAGGAAACATGAAAGCACATTGTAAACTGTAAAGACTTGTGCAGATACTGTTTTTCTCAGTAGGACATTTTCTAAATATAAAAATTATTCTCAAAAATATACTTCTTCTGGCACGACAGAAAGACCCAGACTTCTATACTTAATAATAAATCTGTATCTAATGCCACTTTATATATAGTTTAAAAATAGCTTCATTAATCTTGTAAAATCTACACTATGTCCTCCTTTATAATTCTTTCATTTCCCTCTATAGTGCCAAGAAATTCCTTTTGGCTATTTTTGAGATAACAGAACATTTTTATAAAACCCCACCTCCCACATATTTTAATACTGATTTCAGAATTCAATAGTAAACAGTCTAAAAAGAGCCTAAAAACCACCAAAATATTTCATTTAGACTTAGTTTCCCCTTTTCATATGTAAAAATAGAAAACTGAGCTTTTCACCAACCTATTTAATGTTATTCTGTCCATTTTGTAGCCATACAGTGCCCTGAAGGGTGACCAGACTATTTATACTGGGGCAGCAGGCACCACACTGAAGTTCTCCAACAGCTCCTGGTATTAGGCAGCTCTCCTCTCACCAGAGAGGCGGTAGTGCTCCCACCCTCCCTTCCCCAAGGTTTATGCTGGGCCCAACCATCAACACTAAGATAGTTTCAAGATTCTAGAGGTGCCTGAAGCCCTGTCATCTTTAAGGAAGCTAAAGAGGAGAAATGGCCAAATTTGTGCTTATTGGCATCACCTGTGTTGTTACCGAGCTCATTAAGTTGATGAGAGGCAGAGTAACAAAGCAGAAAGAGCAAGGGCTTTGCAGTTACAGAAGTCTAAGCTTGAATCCTAGTTTTATTCCTCTCTAGCTCAGTGACCTTGGGTGAGCTATTTAGCCTCTCCTAGTCTTAGTTTCTTTTTGTGTACAATGGGGAATAACAGCATTACTTCATAGGGGTGTTGTGAAGATAAAATGAGAAAATATCTGATAAGCACCTTGTACAATATTTACCAATTGCAAAGTGCTAAAATATATGGTGTCTTTTGTTAGATGTGTGGCTCAATGTAGATGACACTGCAGTGAAACATTTCTGACAGTGAGATATCCTTGGGAAGGATCCTCTTATTGCATTTTTAACTTTTCTTGAAGGTTGAAATAGCTCATTCTAGTCAATATTTTCTAACTGTATCTGTTAGATACACACGACACATGATATGGCTCTTCATCATAGTACTAGCATCTTCCTTCTTACACTACTGGTCGGTGTGAGCACAAACTCAAAGACCCAAGACTGCGAGTTTCATCTAATCAGGATTCTATGGCTGTGAAACACCATTATCTTTTATTATGCTCCTCTCATAATTGACATGTTAGTACAGTTGGGCATATTATGAGGTTCAGTAAGGAAAAATTCAGCAGTATGTAAGTGGTATTTACTAAAATAACAAATACCAACCAAACAAAACAGTAGAACAGCAACTTCATGTACACAATGATCCTATCACTAATGGGTTGGAGTCAGGAGGGAGCTGGAAAAACAGGCACTCTTACACTGGACACGTGGGCTGTGTATCCTAAACAAAAAATCAGGGCACTCTGAAATTTTTGCTGACAGCCCAGAATGCAAACATGCATGCGATGAGTTTAGTGGGAATCAACTTCAAGGTGCTGCTTAGAAACAGTTTGCAGTGTGGAGTATCTGAGACAAGATTAACCATATGAGAATGCATAACAGGAATGCTTTGCTTAGATGGGTGAGGCCTACATGCTCTCTCTTGTGAGGGGCTTACAAGCAACTTTTGCCATTGAAAAGGGTGCCAAGATGACCATTAGAATTATTGAGTGCCTGAGAAACAGAACTGTGAGAAAAGTCTAAATCACCCATCTTTGTTTGTAGGCCCTGAGGAAGGTAAATCCAAGCAAGGTCTTGGAAATGTGAAGGAGACATTGTTGGGGTAATGCTAAGAGTCTGTCTTCTGTGTTACTGAAGACAGGATAAAAGAGAATGGACTTTAAATTGAAACATGGAGAGTTAGGTTAGACAGCAAAAGAAACCAAGAATGGCAAAAGTCGAAAGACTGAAACGTTTATTAAATGGAATTTGTATGTATTTTCTGGTTGTACATGGAGAAAACTGTAAACCATCAACTTATTTCTATGCTTTAGTTTCCAATCAGTGTGACAGACAAGATGATCTTTTTCTTCTTTCCACATTCCCTTTCTTTTTGGTTAAGACATCTTATCATTACATTGGGCCTACATTTATCCCATTCAACACTATTATTGAAAAAATGACATATTTTCTTTCTAGGACTATATTTGTCTTTTTTTTTAATTAGGTAAAATTCACATAACATAAAATTCACCATTTTAACCATTTTAAAGTATATAATTCATTTGCTTTAATACATCCCAATTTTGCACAACTCACATCATTCTCTAGTTCCAAAACATTTTCATAACCCCAGAAAGAAATCCCATAACCATTAAGCTCTTCCCCCTAGTCCCTGGAAACCAGTAATCTGCTTACTGTCTCTATGGAGTCTTGGGAATATATTTCTTTTGGAACCTTCTGAATTCTGCATTTAAATTTCCAACTAGAAGCTGTAGACTACTGCGTGTACATGTGTATATGTGTGTGTGATAGAGAGGGAGAGAGACATGAGAGCCAGTCAACATTCATGAGAAATTTTGTGAGGTTGAAGGTATCTGAAATATTCAAACAAAGTGAAGACAAAGTGGAAAGATACTTAACTGTCTGTAAATTAAATTAGGTGTCTGAACTTAACTTTTTCAAGGGTTTAGTTAGTCATAGGTTACGGAAATGCCCAACAGTTCTTGAAATACGTCTGTAAAATTGAGAAAGAATTTTTTATGGAAATATGGCTTTATAGCTCCTAAATTATGCTAAAAAGTTTCACACCTAACAAGTTCCCCTCTGGATCTGAGCTCTTCCTGTAATAGTTGAAGATAACCCTATTGCTTTTCTTTAGAGCAGCATGTAGAGGTGACCGTTCTTTACTCTGTGTTTTTCCTGGTTAGCACATCAGATACAGCAGAGGAAACTTAGGATGCTTGGCTGGTAAGTGAAAAAGCAACTTATAAATAAATAACAAAACCCTTTTACTTCCCAACCATAAATGCTGTTATCAATTTTTAATTAGAATATAATTTTACTCTGGTTGAAATTTTTTAAAAGTTGGTTAGCCTATTCATAAACTGTTTTTCCCCATAAACTTTTTAAAATTTGAAAATGAACAGGAAAATAGTCTTTAGGGCTTCTATTTTTTTTGTAAACTGATTTAAAACTTGCATGACTTTCTTAGTTATAATTACATTGTCAGGAAAGTTGTGTTTTCTGAGTTCTGGAAAAGAATACATGGCTTTTGAAAGAAGAGTTTTCAACCAGTCAAATGTTCCCTCTGAAGGAGGAGTAGTCAGGTGTTGTGATATAAGCAGTGCTTTGTAATCTAGAATGTCAAGGCCAGGAGATTTCTGTAATTTTGCATTTTGCATGTACTTTGAAGATTTTATTCCTGTCTCCTTTTCAATTCCTTTCCATTTCATAAGCCCCAACTAATATATCTTTACTATTCCCATTAATTAGGTTTTAGGTTTCCCTGCTCAAACAACTCACTGTTTTTGACCTTATGGATCTTGCTTGTTTTCTTTCCAAAGTATCTTCCCACTTGCTTCACTGTAGTCTCCCATCTGTTCTTTTCACCCTTTTTTTTTCTTCCAGTTTTGGCTCCTGGGTACTCCTTGATGACAAGAGAGAACAGAGACTTCCTATCACATTTTGAGGCATGTATTGACTTAGCTACTATTCTCAAAAACATTTCTCTGGCAGTATCATTTGGAAGTAAAAATTTTTAACTGAACCTCCTCTTAGCCACTTGGAAGTTGGAGACAGCACAACATTCCTTTTTAATAATAATTAATGTAAAGCATTTTGAGGTCCTTGTGGCTGAGAGACACTTTGGCAAATGTGCAAAGAATCATTATCCTTTGTGCCTTGCTTGCAGACCCATAAAGAAAATTCATATCTAATAGCAGGTCACCATAAATGTGGAAAGGTGTAATTCGCCAGTTCCCTTCTTTGTCGGGTTCCTCTTTTAAGTGTACTTTAGTTTACTTC
>PVKH010017943.1:0-15271 GCA_004027955.1 Chaetophractus vellerosus | reverse complement strand
GCTCACATCTCTCTTCTCTTGCTTTCTAACCTTCTCTTGGCCTTATGTTATGGACTGGACAGAGAAAGTAATTCTCTGAGTACTGTTAAGTGTTTTATATGCTTCTGAATTGGGGTCAATGGTACATTGACCCAATCATGTAAGCTTCAGGCCATACCTCCCTTCAGGCTGAGAAGGGAAGTCATTTATGGAGTTCTTACAACTAGGCCAGATTATTTAGCATCTACATTGGTATTGAACCACCTCCCATGGACACATGGCTCATTTCACTCAATGGGTAACCCAAAAATATTTTGAGGGACTTCCTTTTAGAGTCCACTTTTTCTAAAGCTATTCTTGGATTTCTCCTTTTTCATCTTTTGCATGATTAATGTAGATAATCACAAATGTGAACATTTATGCAAGCCAGTTGGAATGTAGGTGGTAGTTAACCAGGAAGTCCCTTTGCAAGGAACAATTAGGCACCTATTCAAATAGCTAATAGTTTCCCTTTCATGAGAAATCCTCAAATGAAGTACGAACTCAATACTTCATGAGAAAAAAAAATGCTTGAAAGGGAGTGGCTATCTTCTTATTAAAAAATGCATATTATTGATTAAGCATCTACTGAGTGCCAGTGGCCTATATGTGTGTGCATGCCCATTTTTATATCTTCTGTAATACTCTCAATGATCTGAAAGCTAGAAACATTTTCCTCATTCCCAGATGATGATCCTGAATTTCCCAGAAGTAAAGGGACTTACCAAGTTTCCTTCCTTCTGCAAATAGCTGAGACAAGATATAAATCCAGGTGTGCCTGGGGCCAAAGCCCAGGTTCATTCTCCTTTCTGGGATTTTCTTATGCCTGTACAATCTGCTCCTTGATCACTCAGCCTCCATGTCCTTCTATTCTGTGGCATACTTACCAAAAACTTGCCAGAAGAGTGTAATGTGATAAGGTGAAATCAAAAGATTGTTTTATCAGCTTTTCAACTCATGTGCCTGAAAGCTTCCAACCTTTAACAAGAGAGAAAGCCATCCTTGGGCTTTGGGATAAAGCATTGATGCTTGCTTGGGAAGATCTTGAGGCATGTACTGCTAGCAGGATCCTCAAGATTTTCCCAAGGAGGCATTAATATGGTCTCTAAAAATATAGCTTTTCTCACCTTAAAAAGGTAGGGGTGGGGAATGGGGTGAGTGGGTATCTATCTCCAGGTGCCAATTAGTGGGAAAAACAAGTGGCAAAGTTTTCCACAGAATAAGTAATTTGGGGCAGGGAATCTTTTCTCTTGTAAGTAAACAGGAAATTCAGCTAGAGAGTATATGAGAGCACTAAGAAGAATCTAATTCTGTTTAGCGTTTGCCAAAATATGACCACTTTTATATCATTTTAAGGGTAAAGATGTCTCTATTTCGGGAGACAATCAATTGTCTGGTAGACATAACCAACTGGCATCTACATTTTGCAATATCTGTGAACCAGACTAATAAGAAGTGAGCATCTCCCACCTTCTCATGGATTTATTCTTAGAACTTGTTAGTACACTACTGAACTAGACAACCCATATTAGGAATGTACCTCTTTTTGTTGTTGCTGTTAAATTAGCTTGGCCAACTCAGAAACAATATCCAGGACCCCCAGCCTGTGTGCCCAATCTCCAAAAGAATCAATTAAAATTGAAGTTTGCATGTTAGTATTGAAGAAAACACTTGGCCAGATAGAAAATCATCCTAAACCTAATTCTCTGCACAAGTAAGTGAAGTAAAAAACACTTGAATCTGTCAATAGGTCCCTTTTCTGCAATGCTGTCTTACTTTTCAAAGTGATTTTGCAAGATAGTCATTTTAATGCTAATGTATCTCTTTCTAGAATATACTTACTATTGAAACTTTCAAAGAATCTTTTTGGTATGGGCAAGTGTGTCAGGTCTCAGAAGACTATGTTTGGCTTTCTATGGCTAGAGTTTCCTGACTCGTTTTTATCAATCATGCATGGGAAGTACTGTGACATTGGAAATTCAGCCAGGCTTCACTGAATCACCTCAAGTGTTTCTTCCCAGAGAGCATGCTTTCAATTTTGGAGATTCGCTGGCTAATGAATGCTTAAGATCTTAAATGGTGCTGAATGAAGAAATGCCAAAAACATGGCCAACATGAAGACCAAAGCATTTTCTTTCATGAGTAAAATGCCAGTGTGAAGCAGCTCAATGTGATAGTGAACTTGATCAGTGGAGGTTTGCCAGCAGATGAGGAATGGACATTAATTCCGGTGTTGACACGGAGGCTGGCATTGTGAGGGTTTTTAAATTCCAGGACTAAATGGATGATCCACTGGGAGGCAATGTCCAGACAAATCAATACTGCACAAAAAGATAATTGCTTTTCTTAGTGAATCCTAAGACAGGGTCGGCTTTAGGGAAATGGAGAAAAATTTTCTTTCTTTCTTTTTTTCTTTCTTTTCTTCACAAAAAGGTAATTAATGAATACAACAGACAAGTCAGGGCAAGAGAATAGATCTGCAAGCTTGAAAGCCCTACATTCAGAATGGATTTAGAGATTTACAGGGCTTTAGCCCAGAACAGTGCCTAAAGTAGTGGGCAGAGCGACAGTGATGACAATGTCTCCTTGAGAGATACATGCTGACATCTTCTATTGGGCGAGCATCCAAAAACATTTGTGCAAATGAGCTATGCCTTCAACATAGCTATGCAGATAGAAAAGAGTCAAATATGTAGGAGAAAAAAAAACAGGGATTGAAGTTGTCCTCAAGTTAGTTTGCAAATGAAGCCTGAAATACACTCCACCACGGGATGAATGAATGTGATTTTATTCTATGAGGTACTGTGCTTTCTTGGATTATAGAACACGGCCACTCCATCCATGAAAAATCTATCCAAAGACGGTTTAGCACGTAAACTCAGAACCTCTTCATTCCTTGAAATTTCCCATGGAATTTGGTTAGAGTATAGATTACTAAGCCTGAAATTATAAGATGAGTATTAGCATTGTGCTTGGACAAAAATTTTCACAAGGCCTGTGTTAATGTGATAAAAGATTTCTGTTCTATACTGAATGGCAAATATTCATCATACTAGAGACAGTATCTAATTGTCATAATTTCCTTTCTTAATCAGATATCTGTCAGACTATAAACCCCTTAAAGACAGGGTCCTGATCCTGTCCATCCTTGTCTGCATAGTAGGAGCTCAATAAACATTTCTTGAATGAATACATCCCATGAAATCCAATTGAAAACTTAACACGTATATATTCATATATGCTAAGTGCCCAGCATCCATTCTCTTACCAGTTTTGTAAAATTCAATATTTGAGACTGTAACGGTTTGCCTACATATAGAGATCATTTAAAAGCAGCAGCATAAAAAACAACAATAAAAACATTCCTCACAACAAGAAGAAATGTATGTCTTCACACACAAAAAGGGGACTAATCACCATCTTTCCCTAATAGATTCCACGATCTTCCTTACCCTTGTCTTTCATTTGAGAAATGACTGTTTGGTGGTCAGGAACTCTGGGGAGCCAATTTCTATAGTGTTAAAATTTCACATAGTCTCTCACAAATTTGAAAACGGGTTATAGACAGAGAGCCACAGAAGTAAGTAGCAGTTTCATTAAACATGAGCTTCTTCCAAAGCCATCTTTCTTCGAGGCCCTGCATGAAGGGAGATAAGAACATCATTAGCATAGATCTTTTTTGCAGGGGACTACAAAGGGTAATATTTGAAAGATGAGCTCATCATCCTTCAAATAATGTTTTAAACTTTGAATTTTAGAATAATTTTAGATTTATAGAAGAGTTGCAGATATAGTACAGAGAGTTCCTACACACCCTTTACCCAACTTCCCCTAATGTTAATAGAGTACACAATCGCAGCACATTTTCTGAAAATCAGACATTAACATTGGTACATTGCTATTAACTAAACTGTAGGCTTTATTCGGATTTTCCTAGTTTTTCCACTAATGTCCTTTTTCTTTCCAAGATATAACCAAGATTGCTATTACATTTAGCCTTCATGTCTCCTTAGTCCTCTCCAATCAATGACAGACACGCACATTTTTTTAAATGAAAGAAGTATGTAAAAATGCCTGTGTTAGCTCATTACCATCCTTCCTACCTTTCCCTTCTCCACTGAACCTGGGCAGCAATCACTTTCTTGGGTATTAATTTTAATTGGTGTATTGAATATTTCACCATTGCATGTGATTGTAGGTGTATTAATGTGGTCACATATTGGGGCTGTGCATCACACTCAAATCCATAGACTATACCAAAGCACTCCTCTAGCTTCACCAAACTATGCTCTCGCCAATCCTAAAGAGAGCAGAGGATGGTGGTTGAGACTACAGTCTCTGGAGCCCAGCTGCCTGGCTTTGAATCCTAACTCTAGCTTTGGGACATTAGGTGGGTCACTTATTTTCTCTGTACCTCAGTGTCTGCATTTGGAAAATGGGATCTAGGGAAGACTAAAATAAATGCATGTGAATTACACTTAGAATAGTAATTGGCTCATGGTGAGTGCTATAGGTAAACTCTTATGATTACTATTGATCACAAAACAAATGAGTGAAGGAAATTAGTGTAGGTGGTAGAGAGTTTCCTTGATTTTGCACCAGAACACCTGAATTTAACATATTGTCTCCATACACATGCTCATTGGATGAGTTCTTATTCTATTAATACAGAGATAATAATACCTGCTCTACATTTTTTCAGAGACTGAATCTGAGGATAAGATGAGATGACGCATGCAAAAGGGCTGTCTAAAGTGTAAAATGCAAACCTGAGTAATGATGATGTGCTATAAGGTGAGGATAGAGCAGGAGGGGCCTGGGGGACTCACCATTCAGCCTAATCACAAGATGGCGGGGTATATGTAGATGAATACAACTTGCTTCTGTTGGTCATAAGTGTTGAATGGTAAATGTATATGTCTCTCTGCTCAACCAAATAATGTGACTACATGAGAAAAAGAGTAATGCAGGTGCTACCTCCTTATAACCTCACTGGAGAATGTTCCAGGCACTGTTAATGATACTGACAGGGGTTAAGGATACGGGCACAGGGAGGGCTTGGGAACTTGGTGAGCTCCTCATTTCCACAATGGCATTGTTTATTTCCTTCCTTACCACCAAAGAACTTTTAGAAGAGGCTATGCTTTGCTTTCCCTCTATGTGACTTCCTACTATCTTGGGCCCACTGTTTTGAGACCTTCATGCTGATACAGTGGCCAAGGAGCATTCCTGAGGTCTGAGGTGAGGAGTGTTCTTGGGTTGCCATGGCCATGTTTGCCATTGATTTACTAAGCAAACTGAGTTTTCTCCTACTTGAAAAAAAGATACATCACCTCCACTTAAGAGATAAATGTGTTGAAAAAGAACAGAATGGGCATTTAGCTTCCTTTACCCCTTATGAACAAGGATGCAGATGGAGTCAGAGTTCTGAATTCATTTGGTTCTCAAAGCAGTAGCAGGCAGATGGGGCAGCTGTAGCTGGGGCCTTTTTTTTTTAAGAAAATGCCACATCTTAGAGCAAACGATAACTGTATAGTAAATACAGAGGGACCAAAAATGACCCAGTACACCTATTAAAGTATGTAAATTGAGGGACAACTTATATAAGCAATTACTAACATTTATTTTACTTATTTTATTTTTGTAAAGTAAAGTTTATTTCAAATTCAAAAAAGAAAATAACAGACAAAGAGCAGCCTAACAAATTATGGAAGCATTACTTTAAAAAAATTCTGTCAAGGCACATTTATCTTATTTAATCCTAAAAACAAACTCAATTGTTTCTCCAGTGTTCAGAAAGAAAAATGAGCACAGATTGGTTAAATGACATGACTAAGGTCTCCTTGTTAATGAAGAAAATGAAGAAAAACATGCTTGATTATATTCATATCTCATAAAACCAAATCCCATATTATTTTTTGGCATTTAGCATTGATATAGTACCTTCTTCACCTTTGCTACAAAAATATTACACCATTACTGTTAACTATAGTCTCTAAGTTACTTGAGTTGTATTTTTCCCATGTATCACCATATTCTTAACACCTTGTAATAGAGGAACATTCTTGTATTTGTATTATTAACCACAATCCTCATCTACCATCAAAATCACTATGTTATACAGTCCCTAGATTTTCCTCTAGCTGTCTTTCAATTAACATTAACCTCCCTAGACTACTTCTTTCATCCACAATCACATTTATAAATCAGCAGTGTTAGGTATACTCATTACAATATGCTACCATGAACTCTATCCATTTCCACATATTTACAAGCGACTTTATTAAACATTCTGTTTACATTCAGTATCAGCTCCCCCTTCTCAACCCACATTCTGTCTCCTACTAACTTACATTCTGTAGATTAACCCCATAAGTTTACTCATCACATTTAATTTGTATCAGTGAGACCATACAATAGTCGTCCTTTTGTGTCGGGCTTATTTCACTCAACATAATATCCTCAAGGTTCATCCATGGTGTCATGTGCTTCCCCAGTTCATTTCTTCTTACAGCTGAATAGTATTCCATAGTACGCATATACCCCGTTTTGTTTATCTATTCATCAGTTGATGGGCACGTAGGTTGTTTCCATCTTTTAGCAGTTGTGAAAAACGCCAATATGAACATCAGTGTGCAAATATCTGTTTGCATCCTTGCTTTCAGTTCTTCTGAATATATTCCTAGTAGTGGGATTGTCAGATCATATGGCAGTTCTCTATTTAGCTTCCCAAGGAACCACCAAACTCTCTTCCACAGAGCCTACACCATTTTACATTCCCAGCTAACATTTATTGAGTGCTTATTATGTGGCAGACACAGTTCTAAGCACTTTACATTTAATCCTTACAAACCTATAAAGTAGTTCTGGTTATTAAGATCATTTCACAGTTGAGAATACTGGAGCACATAGTGGATGTGAAAATTATCCAGAGTTACACAGCTGGTAATTCACAGTATACTCCTCCAAAACAGTACTACTTTGAAAACAGTACTTTTTGATAATTAAGCTTATTTATAAAGACCTTTACAACGATGGTACGATGGTACTTAGTCCATTCCTACATCAAATTAGATTAATATGTGCAAGTCATAAAATCATGGTCAGCTTTGATAATACTCATTTTATCTTTAAAAGATGTCACCTCCATCAATCTGTCAAAAACTGAAATGCAAAGAAATAATTATAAATTGAAATTTAAAAGGCTTGAGGGAAAGCATTAAACAATGCCTGTGTTTTTGTAACCTCCTGCTAATTTGGGGTTTAGGAGGTAAAAGAAACAGCATCCATAATCCAGAGTGTGTTTTTGGTAGAATAACAACAACAACAACAACAAATTTACAGAGTTTTCTAAGGGCAAAAAAGGAAAAAAAATCAGGTAATTATTCCCCTTAAAGATCAGGTTATGACCTTATTATGTATCACACACACACACACACACACACACACACAGGTGAACATGGATGAGCTTTGAATCCTTGATTGTCCAGGATTCTAGCACAGAAAGCATAGCTATTTGATCTGATGAGAGGATGGGGTACTCTAAAAATCTGATCTCTGGTGAAAAGAATCCCCATGGATAACTTCCGGGGATTACATCTTCTAAAAGATCAAGAATACAGTGAAGTGTCCTCAAGTAGCTACAACACAGTGTAATTGTTCTTGGATATTGGGAAGGATTTTGCACTGCCTCGGGGCTGTCATTACGGACATCAGTGAGCATTGTGGGAATTTGGGAAAATGCTAGTGAATAGGAAGCCCCAATTAACAGAACACTGGATAAAACATCCTCTGCTATAATTATACTGTATTTAGATTGATGGGCCTAATCAACAGTGTTCCTTCATCCAAATGTTGATTTTGGAATGAGTTAAAATGAGGAGTAAAAGTGTGTTAGTAAATTTGTTTACTGGATTGACTGCATGGCCCCGTGCAGAATGCAGATTACTTCAGCTAATGTTCCTTAAGCATCAAGCCATTGTCAGGCACTGCTCTAGGTCCAAAAGTGTGGGAAACCTTGAAGGCATTAGAGCCCAATGAGGGAGAGGAAGTTTTTATAACGACGGTGATGGCAGTAATCATAGCAGCTAATATTCACGGAGCTCTTGCTAGGTGCTAGGCACGGTTCTAAACTCGCTGCCTGTGTTGATTCATTTACCTACTCACCACAGCATCTCCTTGAATTAGGACTATGTTAGAGGTGAGAAAACAGGCACAGAAATGTAAAGTAATTTATCCACGGTGATATATGTGACATTTGGCAGAGCAGGCCTTAAACCCAGGTAGTAGGATTACAAAACTCAGTCCTTAACTCTCACTTTAGTACCCCAGAGGTGGTTCAATATAAATATGGCTAATTTAGAATAGTGGGCTCGAGGGCAAGAAAATGTGCACTTGACTTGTTTGGCTGTGTGCTACCTCCTTTGCTCATTCTTCTCTCACCACATTTATTTCTTTGCTCTTCCTTAACTGGTCAGTCTTGCTCCTAACTCAGGGCCTTTGCACTCTCTGGTTCCTCACTCTGGATATTACCCTCCCAGACATCATTTTTAGACTGTTTCACTCAGTACTTTCCTACCTCTGCTCAAATATCACCTTTTTAATAAGACATTCCTAAGCCATCCAATGTTATCAGCCTTTCCCCCATTCCATCTCCTTGCAGCCTCTACCTCCTTACACTGCTTTATTTCTCTCCATAGATATTAAGTACTGACATACTATATATCTACTTGTTTTTGTTTATTTGTTTGTTACGTACCACCTTATACTAGAACATACATTTAAAGAGGCTGATAACTTTGTTTATATTGTTTATTGCTGAATTCCCAATGCCTAGAATAGTGCCTGATACATAGAAGTTCAATACATATTTTTGACTGAGTATCTTTAAAACACAGGAGGGAAATATGCCAAAATGTTTAAAAAAATGGTTATATCTGAGAGCTGTAATTATTATTTTTTAGAAAGTATGTCTGTACCAAGTTTTCTATAATGAATATATATTACTTTTCTAATTAATAAAAGGCTAAACATAAACTAAAGTGAAAAATGTAATCATTAACTCATCTCAGAAATCTATTTATTTTGTGCAATTATTTTACAGTAAGTTTATTATACATAGTAAGATGCTATTAGTGGGAGTCCCCTGGAAAAGGTTTCTCTATACAGTGAACTTCTCTTTCCTGCTTATTCCAGATTTAGCTAGCCCTGACCACTATCCTGAATGGGACACTCACATATTGATTAAACTGCTCATTGAACAGCTTCCACTTGGATACCCAGTAGACAGCTCCAAAGCAAGCAAGTCCAAGTTGGAACTCTTGCTTCTTATACAGTGATTCCCCCATCAGTAAATCCAACAACCACATAATTGTGCAAGCCGGAAATTAAGAATTCATACCTCCCTTCCTTATGCCCACATTTAGTCCATCAGAAATCCCATTGACTTTACCTCCAAAGCATTTCCCAAATGAGACCACTTCTCACTGCTGCTCCCCACTACTTTAATCTAAGCAGCCTATAGCCAGCCACCTAAGCCATCTCTCACCTGAATCCTTGCAGATATTTTCTAACCGGTGTCTTTGCTTCCTTTTTTGCCTATTATCCCTACTCTCTACCAGTTGATTCCCATCAAAACAGTCAGAATGACATTTTAAACAATCAGCCTAAGTCACTATCCCACCCCTCCCCTGGTTAAAATCCTCACATGGTTTCATATTGTACTACTACTAACACCCAATGTCAGGCCGTGAAGACCCAACATGATCTGGTCCCCCTAAAACCTCATCTTCTACCACTCTCCTCCTCACCCACAACTCTCTGGACTATCAAGCATGCTTGGCTTGATCCCGCTTTGGCCTTTCCTTTGTCTGTAAGACCCCTCTTCCCCCAGCACCATAGTTTGTCCCTTCTTATCATTTAGATCTCAACTCAGATGTCAGCTCCTCAAACTGACCTTTTTGATCACCCTAACTTAGAAATCTTCCCCCTCCCTCCTCAACAATAACTCCATCTGTTCTTTCCAATAATAGCCTTTAATTATCTAGTTCATTCCTTTACATGTTGGCTATTTGCCTCACCCTTGAATGAAAGTACTATGAGGACAAATGAATGTGGCTGTCTAAATCAATACTCTAATCTCTCAGCACCCAGAAAAGTGCCAGGCTCATAGTAGATGCTCAATAAATATTCACTGAATGAAGGAAAGAAGGATTGAAAGAATGACTGCTTTTTTCACACATGTGGATAGAGATTAGGAGGATAGCTCGTGCAATTCTGATTGTGGCTCCCATTACATCAGTCTCTCTAATTTAGGAAAAAAAACAACAAAAGAAAACCTTGCACCTAGCAATAAATTAAAACCATGCCATTGAAAGACTGACTGACTGACTGATTCATTCATTCATTCAGTATTTATTCTCATCTATATCTATTAAAGACATTCTCTATGCCAGGTCTTATGTTTGCTATTCTGGAAATGATATCAGCAAAGTGTGTGTGTGTATGTGTGCGAGCGCACACCCGCATATGGGGTTAGGGGTAGGGTAAGTGAACAACTAATATAATGCAAAAATGTTTTTTAGTAGCAATTATGTATCTAGAATTATGTGCACACTGTTTTGAGAGCACAGAGAAAGGTACTCCTATTTTTGCTTACTGGAAAGTTAGTTTACAGGCATTTATCTTCAAGGTAACATAAATGGATTTTTCTCATGGTCTGTTTGCCTAAATCCGAGTTTTAACAGTTTTAAGATCTGGAGAAAAAGCAGGAAAATAACCCACAGGAATCAATACAGAGACTAATGACCATTCATCCAAATAAAACAGATACCATTCAAAACTGGACATGGGCCTCTAGTATGCTGCAGTCTTGCCCTTCATCTTGGGTGGAGGATGTTGAAGCAGACTGTTCTAGGTACTGTTTAATGTGGGAGGGGGAGGGGTTAATACTTTTCACTTGCCCAAGGGATAAAAAGCAAAATTAGTTTCCACTCTAAAAAAAAAAAAATTTAAGGCAAGTTAAAATTATTGACTTCATGCATCACTTAGCAATTATAGGAAGCATTACTGCAACCTCTCTGTAGATGATTAGAATAATTGCTGTCCCTTCATCCTTCTCATCTATCAACACTCTCCCAGTGCCTCCTACTTCCCTTTGTGTCTTAGCATGCTGCATGTATTTTCTTTGCTAAAAGAATATCAGGGGCTCAGCATAATTGGACCATTTCCTTGTCACATTGGTTTGCTTCTAAATCTTCCTCCTCTGTGGGTTGCAGGGAGGTCAATCATATGCAGTCAAATGGAGGAGCAGATATTAAAAATACAGATCTCCTAGAACTAAATATATACCATCTGTGAGCTTCACATACAAAGGGAAACTTCCCTTAAAATAACCTTAGATAAAGCCATTGGCAATTTTCCTGTACCTGGTGGCAATCACTACAGCTTTGATCAGTAGCATGGCTGATACATGATTTATAAGGTCTTTTTTTCTTTCACAAGTAGTAATAGATAGAAAGAATTTCTATTAACACAGTGTTTCTCATACTCACCTAATCATCAGAATCAACTGTGAAACTTGATAAAAACATACCCCAGACCTACAGAATTAAGGTTTCAACTGGACTAAGGATTTATATATTTTTAAAAATTCTACATGATCCTGATCATCAGGCAAGTCTGGAAATCCTAATGCTAATAATATTCAATGGGTTGTTTATATGTCTTTCTGCTTCTTTCTTGATTGGGATAATGCCTGGGTCTCTTTCTCTGATTAAACATTGATTGACATGCTCAACATATCTCCCACACTGAATTTTCCCAGTGCCCATTGCCTGCAGGGTGAGAGAGCGAGATCCAGGTGGGGGCAATCTTGTGAAAATCTTTCTGTTTTCACTAATAAGCTGAATGAATTGAGGCCACCCACCCTCCCCTTTGTAGAGTGTTTTATTATACTGTTTTATTTCAATGTATGTTGACCTCGTGACAGAAGTCAACAAAGCTGCCTCACCAGTTAAGCTCAACCAAACTTATTCTGAAGCATTTGAATGTTGACTTTTGTGAAGTCCACTTTTATCGTAGCTAAGGGCTAGAAAAAGGAACAGACTTCTAAAATAATACAGATGGAAGGGCCATTGAAGGTCGTCTATGATATCCAAGAGCTATAAAAATTAAAGAACAGAGGCCCTTGAGGGACTTGCCAAAGTCGAACAGTTAATTAGAGGGAGAGTTTGGACTAAATCTCCTGATTCCAAGCCTAATATTTTCTCTGTGAACCAGTCACTGATTCTTACCATTTATCAGCCTCCACTCTCAGCCTCTTTCCTCTTTATGAAAAATAATAATAATCAGATTTGACTAAAGATGTGACTTTAAAACTGTTCTCTGAGATTCTGGGTTTAGCAGAAGTGCCTGGGAGGCCATGGGTGATGGGGTGGGGTGGAGGTGGGAGAGGGAGGGCACATCAAGTAGGTGGGGCTCAAACCTCTAGCTCCACTCCTATCTGGTTGGTTATTGAAATTTCATTAATAATTTCTTTGGAAAAGCCAATTGTGGTACTTTTAAAAAGTTGTAAAGGCACAGGACTACATGGTGATTTTGGAATCATCTAACATTTGATGATTTTGAGAAAGGAGGTCTGGGAAGACAAGAACTTGTCTTTCTCTGTCATTCCTCATAACACCTGATTCTTAAGTACTTAATGAATGAGACTCACTGACCAGCTCCAAGGGTGGCTTAGTCAACTCAAGGAACTGACACTTTGAAAGAGAGAAGCTTGTTGAAGCCCTTTAAATCCTCTTTAAAAGCAAAACTACTTACTAATTTCTCCTAAAATAGAAAGGTGACTTGGCTACTTAGGCAGTAACAGCAACCATGCTGTCCTCTGCTTTCCTAACAAGTGCAGAGAGCAGAACCTCAGAGTGAAATATCCTTTGTCTTAATTGAGCAAATATACACAAAGGGAGATTTTCCCACTCTTCTTTAGAATTTGAGAAATCTTATAGCTCTAAGAACAATAGCCTTTGTCCTTAAGAAAACCCAAGAGAAGTTGAGAGTAGTTGTCCATATCTCTGTTTGGAAACCACCAGCATCTCACACTGGTTAACCTGGGCTTTTTCTATATTCTGTGCAGTTGGCCTTCTTCACTCTATCCGATCTTCATCAAGCCTTAAGTGGAAGAGACCTGAACCTGCAACTGCCTCCTGTCTTCAAATTTGTTCTCCACCTGAGAAGGAACTGAACCTTTCTTTCCCTATCACTTAAGAAAACATCTACTTCTCAAACTTTCTATGCACACTGCCATCATCCTTCATACCTTCATTGCTCAGCTTCCTTCACGGCAAGCTCTCACAAGCTCATTCCTCATTTGCAACCAGATATCTAAGTGAAGGCATAATGGAATAAATCAGGTAGGAGCAGCTAAGCAAGCTGAAGGGAGCCACTTCCTTCCTCTTTGTCCATCAGCAATGATGAAAAAGCCCACCCAGCTCAGTGAAACGACAGTTGAAGGCTCTGAGGCTCGAATGTTTGTTCAAGGTTTCTCATTTGCCATCTCACCTCTCTAGAGTTTAAGTGATTTGGTTATCACCCAACAGTGCATAAATTTCTTTTGTAATATTTGGTGGCTACCTCTCACTGAGTTTTCCTCTGTGTTTATTATATCTAGTTTAATTTCCCCCTTAGTTGCCTTTGTTTTGTATATTTTGTTCCTGAATATACAGGAGAAGGAGATAAATTTCCAAAGGTAATAGATCCCAGTTTTCCTATAAATACATTGATATAACCTTTTGGAAACAAAAACCCATTGGAACAACATAAATAGAATTTACAGGGCTCTCATCTCTGAATTCTCCCTTTATCTCTGGAGTTTTCCTTATTCTTCTTTGTCTACTTGTCTTCTTTCTTCCCTCTCCCTTCTCACCCCACCTTTCCAATATCTCTGAGAATCTCTCAAGGCTCAGACATGATTTTCCTCAGGCTACTCACTGAAAGAGCAACAAGTACTGCTAATGACTTAATGAGAATGATAAACCCAACTCTTCTCTCTCCTTCCAGATAACCTATAACTTATATGTGTGGGCATTAATCTTTTTCAGCTAGGCACAGTTATTGAGCACCTGTCTACCATGGGCCTGGCATCATGCTAGTGGAAATTTCTTTCCTTAAGGTAATGTATCTTTCTAGAAGGAGCTCCAAAATACATTGTACTGTGGAAAAATAATTAAAGTGCACAATGGCAGATACAATATTCTACTATGTATGCAAAGAGAAAGAAAAGGAAACATATTCTTAAATCTTGAAAAGGCACAGGATTTCTGTGGAACAATATGTTAAAAAAACAGGTAACCGTGGTTACTTCTGGGAAGGAGAGCTGGGTGGCCGGAGGACAATGGTAGGATGGGAAATTTTTCACCTGAATGCCCTTTTGTACTTTTTGAATTCTGTCCCATATATATGTTGTGATGGTTTGAAGCTGTATGTCCTCCGGAAAAGTATGTGCTTAAAGTGATTCCATTCCTTGTGTGAGGACCTATTTTAAGTCGTATCTATTGGCGAGTAAGCTCTTAACTTAGGATGTTGACCACCTCATTCAGGGTGCGTCTTGATCCTCTTATTGGAGTTCTTTATAACAGAATGAAATAGAGAGAAAGAGAAAGAAAGCCATAAATCCAGCCACTATCTGACCACGCCCATGCCCACTGCCACTGCCCATGATGAGTTCCTCATTGCCTTTTGCTCATTATTCAGCATCAGCATCTGTTGGGGATTGAATTACGTCCCCCGCAAAAGGTTTGTTCAGGTCCCAACCTCTGGTCGCATGGGTGAGAATATATTTGTAAATATGACCTTTGAATTGTTATTAGTTACGGTGTGTCCAAACTGAATGAGGGCGGACCTTAATCCAATGCAACTGAGGTCCTCATAAGCAAAGGAAATTGGATAAAAAAAAAAAAAATAGGAGCCACAGGGAGAATACAGAAGCTGAAAGTCAATGGAACCTGAAAGAGAAAGGAGAAGATGCCACCATATACATTACCATGTGAGAGAAAAGCCAAGGACCAGGGATTGCCAGCAGCCAGCACAGAATGCTACTTTCTTTGGGAAGAAAGCATTGCCTTGCTGACACCTCAATGGTGGATTTTTCCTAGCCTCAAAACCACGATCCAGGGCCGGCTCGATAGCCCAGTGGATAGGGCGCCGGCATACCACATGGGAGGCCCCGGGTTCGATGCCCGGGGACCTCTCCTAGCGG
>PVKH010017942.1:0-15270 GCA_004027955.1 Chaetophractus vellerosus | reverse complement strand
AAAGTCAAATGGCTCATTCCAATGGCTTCCCAGCTCACTCAGAGTAAAAATCAAAATGGACCTCTGAAGAACTGCGTTTCCTCCACCACATCACCTACCACTCTCCCATTCTCACTGATTTCTAGCCAGTTACACTGTTTCTAAAACAGCAAACATGCTCTCACCTCAGGACCTTTGCACATGCTCTTCTGCTCTCCTGGAACTCTTCTCCCAGGTATCTGCATGGCCCATCCCCTCATTTCCTCTGTCAGTTGTTCTTACTAAGACCTTCCCTGGCCACAAAATGCAAAATTGTCACTCCCTTACCCACCCCCGCAAGTTCCCTCTCCTCTTTTCTTGCTATCTTTTTCTCCACAGCACTTACCAACATATAACATACTCTTTTATATATTAATTTTGCTTATAGTTTGCCTCCCACCACAAAAATGTAAACCCAAAAGGGAAAATTTTGTGTTTTATATCCTGCTATATTCCCTTTTAGAATAGCGTTTGAGACATAACAGGCATTCAATAAATATGTGTTGCACTAATTTTTTGAATGAATGAATCTAGAAGAGTATTTATATTCCAAAGATAAGCAGTAGAATATAAAATACTGAGAATGATTTTTTATGAGACCTGTGGAAATTAGTCACATTACCATAACAAATGCAGGAATAAATAAAATAATTTAGAAGGTAGCCTTGAGTTTTTCAGAATGGTGCTTTCTGCCACCAAAAATAACCATTATATTCAGTGAGAACCATTTGGACTATAAAATGTTTTCCTTGTGGTTGTTTATTGTGGGGGAGGGGTGTCTTGGCAAAATGAAGCTGATCTATACCTTCATTCACACACCCAAAAGCTACTATATGATACCCACTTCAACGGCCAGGAGATGGCCAAGATCTTTGGAACACAGATAAAAAGCAGCATCCGTACCAAATCAAAGTCCAGTTAGGATGACAAGCACATGTTGTAGCACAGTAGGTGAACACAGGGAGCTGAGGGACTAGACAGGAAAGACACCCTCCACTCTAGGAAATGATTCTCAGAGACATCAGTGCCTCAGTGAGAAAGCAAAAGTCAGTCGGAATCATCTGCATGAAGAAGCGAGACTGTGTTCAAGCAGAAAGAAGAGTATGTTTAAAGGCAGCTAAGAATGAATGCACAGGGTACTGTCGGGGGAGAGTTTGAAAATAGAATGAAATAGTAGATGTTGAATCAGTGATTAAGGAATTAGGGTTTCCACTTTCTCCCTCTCACACAATGAGCCAAAGGGACTGGAAGCCAGATATAAGCAAAGTGAATGTTGGGTTTTTTTTTGTTTGTTTGTTTTTTTACATTTGTTTTATTAGAAAAGTTATAGGTTTACAGAAAAATCATACATAAAATACAGAGTTCCCATATACCCCCTTCTAGTGTGGTACATTTCTTACCATTCATGAAAGTAAAGGGAACTTTAAGGTGGGTGACAAGGCAGGGCCACCTGTAACCATGAAATGCATACCAAAACTAAATGAAAGTGCCTTCTGTTATTCATAGAACGATCTTAGCTGATACCAAAATGCATAGGAAACTATGCATCTACAATATTTTCCATTAGGCAGAAGCTTTAATATTCAAGCTCACAATTGGAATATTCCTTATGTCTAGAAGACCATGTACCAAATGTGAATAATGGTTATCTGCGGGGGTTGGAACTACATACGATTTTCATTTTATTTAGTCTATGAGTACTTTCTCTCTACTGGATCTACAATGGAGGTGGGGCATTAGGTGTGTAATAAGAAAAGATTAGACTGGCATGTTTTAAGAAAAATATTGAACTAGGATCTCTACCTTGTCAAATCTGTTAGGAGTGGGTGCTGTCTTTTCTAAAGGAGCTCAGTGCCTGGGAGAAACGGAGGTCTTTGATGAATGCTGGTTGAAGGGATGTGAATTAATTAATGGAACGAAATGATCAAATGATCATGGCTTCAGTAACTAGGGATCTTACCTGATCTTCCCCCATCACTAAATAACATCAGCATTAGAAAAGAGACAATGAACTCTGGGCCTCGTATTTTTCACCTAATCTCTCTTATTGCCACACTCACTTTGAATTGGAAAACAAGTGAACCAGGGAGCAGTCCAGACACAGCAACAGTTTAAATTCCCAGGAAATTTTTGGTAAGAATGCATGCTAGGAAAGGATAGCTCCCAGTTCTCAACTATGAGCTGTGGCGTGGCTTCCTTTCTATGGTAAATGCTAGTCTAATGAAGGAAATGTGCAAACAGAAGACTAAGATTCACTCCGTTTGTAATGGATTATTTTAAGGAGATGAAGTAAATCATAAGAAATAAATATCGCTTGATTGAGAATCCTTGGAGTTAAATGTAATCTTTGTTAATAAACGCTTTCATCAAATTGACATATTAAAATGGAATGAACATTGTATGCTACATGCACTACCCTTGACTTAAACACATCCCAGAACAGTCTTACTTTTTTTTCCTCCATAAAAGGCATTTTGAGGGGAAAAAAGAAAGATTATTCATTTTATTTGATTATGCCCTCAAAAACACAACTGCTTTGGCTAGATCTTATTTTAGAAGTTAAATAAAACATGAAGAAAACGAATAAAGGCAAGGTAGCCAGCTATTTCATGCTTTTCATTCTCTATCAAGTTAATTCCTCTTTTTCTGTACAAACAAATTAAGGTGGTCTGAAAGGATATTTTTAAAAGCTTTTCTATTATTAGAATCCTATAATCTTGTTTAACTTCAGGTGAAATAAAACCACATAAATTCTAATCTAGCATAATATGGTTTTTCCTCTGCTGATGTGACCAGCACAATATGAATGTTTCCTTCTACACAAATACATAAATACAATATTAGTGACAGAAAAACAGTGCTTGGCATGTGCCAGATGCTATTTCAAGTGCCTGCACTTTAGTTAATTTAATTCTCAGACAGCTCTGGAAGGCAGGCCTTGTTAATATACCCCTATTAAAACCGATGAAACTGAAGCATGGAAAGGTGATAAGAAGGGACCCAAGGTGGGAGAGCTCATGAAATAGCAAGCAGCCCAGGAGCCAGGGCTCATGTCCAGACGGAGGTCTGTCTCCAGGGCCCTGCCCTTCACACTGGCAAGGCATCTCTTGAGTGCTCAATGGATGTTATTTCCTAGTAATATCATTATTTTCACAATTAATGGAGGTACCCAATAGTGACCAATTCTATAACCCATGCTCCTCACAAATTCTTACTGGTCTTTTCCCTTGTCCCCCTCCCTCTTGTTTCTCTATAAAGATGAGATTTTATTACATATGAAAAAGAATTGGCTCTGATCCTTTTGGTTTTAAATTGCAATCCTTTTAGCTTAATATGTACCTAAATTACCTCTAGTTATTATCGACCGAGCTAATACATAAAGACCATACTTAGAGATGGCTCCAGTTCTTATGCAAAGGATTAATATTCAGCAATGGCTCCGAGTGGTTGGGCCTCTCAGGCATCATTCCATCACAGAAAGACAAAGACGCAGGCATGTGATTCCCAATTCCAGCAAACAATCCCGTAGTACCCCCTAGAACTGAACTGCTCAGGGGAAAGTATTGGCTAAACTGTTTCAGTACATCTTTCATCCTTTGCATTGATAACTAAACAGTAGATAATACTTGAGCTTAAGCTTCCAGATACTTAGGTGGATTCTCACTTTTCAATGCTTTTCATAATACTGGGTTATTTTATGAATGTTCCATTTTTAGAAATATGATAGGTGATGCAATGAGCAGGGGAGTTATTTAACAAATTAGGGAGAGCAACTTATTAGAGAGTAAAGATATATAATCGGAGTCTACCACTCAGCAATTTCACCAGATGCACACTAGTACTTCTTCCTAACAAGACATATCTGAAGTTTTGAGAACTGCCAGTAAACATCGTTTTGTGCCCTTATGCAGCCTCTGGTAGGTCAGTGAGCACACGGGGTACACAATTCTGCAATGTTATAGCCTATATGTTTATTTACATGTGTGTGCACACACGTGGGTATCTCACACCCAAGCGCGCACACACACACATATCTCCCCCAAGAATCTTAAAATTCAGGGAAAAATTTTATTTTAGGCTGAAATTATAGAGAGACCAATGGGAACAAAGGGCTAAGGAGACTGCCTCCACAGCCAGTGAAGATGGCTGGACGTGACAAGGAGGTGGACACTCCCAGCTCGTCCCTCTCCTCCCCAGTCCGTTACAGCTGCTGCTCAGGAGAAAGAAAAAGCAGCGCAGTTCACCCATACGCTGTTGTTGCCAGCATCATCCCATGTGTCTGCTAAAATACTGAGAGTGGTGTATAAGAAAAGGCCCTCACTCTAAAGCTGACTGGTCTTCTTTCTTTGGTCAGCTGAGCCCTGGATTCTGTCACATTTCACTAGGTCAAGTCGTATGTCCCCAAGGTCAGTGGTACACACCTGGAAAAATGTGAATTGTCTTTCACTGGGTCCTTAGTATATGTCAAACATTAAACACAGTATCATCTCATTTAGTCTTCATCAAAACAGAAGAGGTCGGCCACCCCCGGGGACAAAAGATGAAGGAAGCTAATAGAAGATATGAAACTTAGATGCTAGGAAGTAGGAGAATGATATTTGAACTTAGGTCTTTTTGTGTCTAATGTCTGTATTCATTATATCATATAAGATTCTTTTCTAATGAGGAAGTGATAGGACAAAATAGGAAAACTCAAGCTATGTTCCCTGGTCCAATTCCAAAACCAAAGCTGCCTGCACGAACCACTCTGAACTGTTTTCTTTTTTCCTTTCTAAACCCAAGGAGGGATATTATTTATAATATAATTAATGTCAGTTGAGTAAGAAAAACTGCAATTTAACAAATAGGGGCAGATGCTAACTCAAGTTGGTTTGAACCCAAATTACAATTTAGAACATCTCTAAGGCCCTTTAAAAACAACACTGTTAAAAGAGAAGGCAATCGACAACACTTGCTATGCTCGATGCTTTCCTTGACTTGAGCATGCTGTCCTGCAGTATGGTGTCCAGACCACAAATACTCTCTATTTTCATGGAGTTTGCTAAATAAAAGTCCTTATATTAGCACAGACTGTTTAAGCAAGGGGACTGGCATGCTATTTCTAACCTGTACCCAGCTCAGTTCGTATTTTAATAATTACATTTTTTTGCACATACTCTGTATTGTGTGTCTCATTTTGATATGAAACTTTTAAATAGAGAGTATATAAGCACAGAAAAAATAGAAATGAATAGATAAACATATTATTATTCTGACGTATAAAATCAGAAACATAAAAACCAATCAATGTCAGAAAATGAGGCAAGGACCAATTATAAATGCTATGAAATTTGGAAACGTTAATTCCCATTTTTTCAGATCTAACTGCCAAATTGTTCCTTCCATCTGCCAATCTATGCCTTCATAATAATTATACAAAATATCTTTGTATTTTCTCTGATGTTTGTAAGTTGTGGCTGCACTTTTTATACCAACATTAAATAATTATCTTCCCTTCAAAATTATTTTAAGGAACAACCTCCTGAAATCATTCGGCATGTTGCCAATCTTAGCCTCACAATGTGGAAGAGAAAACAAATGCTATTAACATTTAATAACCTGTCACAGAAGAACTTTTAAAGCCAGAAGAATACAAAAACGTTGCCATTTAATGGGAATTTTGTTTCATGGCACTGCAAATACTCCTGCCAGAATTCAATGCCCTATAACTGCTTACATTTTGATTTTCAGCAGATGTAGTCGAAGCTGACAACATTCTTCTGTGAATCGTTAGAAAGTATTTTTCACTGAAAACATATTCTTGATTTAAACCATAAGTGGCCTCATATGATTTTGTTTCTCAACAGCATGTATCAATGTGTTTTAACTCCCTAATTTTCCCACCTTTCTACACCTCACACCAATATCTTGATCTAGTGAACTAACCAGATAATGAATAATATTGACTATCAGTTTCTCATAATACTCCATTACTTGAAAGGGGGAGAAAACATACCAAAGTACCAGTTCAACAAAGTAATTTCCTTCTGTCACCCATGCTTCATTAGGGATAATTTATATTCACTCCAAATTAAACAGTTTGCGACCATAAAGAAGAAAGTATATTAAAAAAAAATGCTTGGCCTGACATTGAAAAAAATGAGTATCTATAAATTATGCCCGGAAAATCCACTTGCAAAGCAGGTTAACTCTCCTGGGAAACTGACCTGGATTTAGCATGACCCATTGTAGTAACCAGCTGACCTGGCGCCTCTCTAAATAGGAGGGAGAAATGCTGCAGAAATGGGTAGGTGCACATTTAGCCTAAAGATAAATAGCTGTGTGGTGATATTACACTTAGACTCGTTTAATTAATCTCGTCAGCACGCTTCATGATCGAACTATAAACAAAGTGTCCTCAAATCCAGTCCTCCTGCAGCACTTAGCAACTGCACCAACTATACCCCCACGCTGGTGCCCCTTCTCTGTGGTCATTGTGCCCATTCATTTGAGGGAAGTTTTAACCAAATAAAATTTCAACTTGAAAATTGACTTTTGTGCAAAAGACCCATGTCAGGACTGGCCTTTCCCGCTCCATAACAAGGCAATTCACATTTTAGTGCAATTTTGGAAACTACTAATTTAGACTCTTCTGAAAGTTTTCAAACAAACATGCCATTAGCAGGCATGCAAAACGAGCAATTTTAGAAGAGAACTGTGAAATAAAAAGCACATGTCACACTTAGCAGTCCTAACTCTTATTACTGACAATATAAAGAGAAAAGACAACTGGTAAAAGTTAACATGAAAATATTGAGAAAAAAGAATAGCAACAGAACAAATAATTTTCCCCAAATAAAAAGAAATTGAAACCTGCCTTGATAGTCACAGAGTTAGTGAGCGTTCAATCAAATCATGCAGCTCCTGAGTCTAAGTTCAGTTTGGATGTAAACATTCAGTTTTATGAAAATTTATTTCATAAAATCTCCTGTCTCTTAAGAAAAGGGGTTAGGTTTTCAGAGAGTAAAAATACTCAAAATATTTCAAAATTAACCTGTGCCATCAACTCCCCACATACACCTCCACGCTCCCACCGCACCCCCTGCACAGAATCAGTTCACATGGCTTGTCAAACCAGCCTGGTCCCTCCCAGGAAGGGCCTGGCCAGGAAACAAGCATTCTTTAGCTATTCATTTGATTCTTAACTTGAAGGAGAGGTCTATACCTTGCTCCTTCCTCTCTTTTCCAGTTTTATCTCCTACACTGAATGGTCATTGGTGGATTTAATCATATTCTGCAACAAGGCAGACTATTAAAGTTACTGATTTTTTTAAGTGGATACTCAACGAACGACTATAGAGGAAAGACACACAAAAGAATGCAATGTGAGAGATTTGGGAACATATCATGTGTACAGGTAAAAGAAATCAATCCTAAAGGTTTACCAATCCCTATTTAGAATACTGATAAATGATAATTTGATAATTATATCAAAATGTAAAAAAAAGTTCAATATTCCTCAAATATCACTGATTGCTACTGCATGAGATGGAAAAAAAAAACTTTCTATGAAGTAAAATTCAATCTTAAAAAATTCATAGGCCCTAAAATCAAGGATTGATCAGAAATCCTATTCGGAAATGAAATGGAATGTGTGAAAAGACACTGGCAATGCAGGAATTTTGGAAGAGAGCATGTATGCGGGCTCCGGAGCTTATGTAAGCTGTCTAAGCAGCACCTACAGTCAATGATGCTACCGGGACACGGACCTTGAGTTGTTTTTCTAAGGTCTTGATGGGCTCTGCTTTGCCGGACGCCCTTGTTCCAAGGTCAAGAGGCTATGAGTGCTGTGCCTGGGGTTAATTCTCAGAAGCTATAGAAGAGAGTACTTTCTCCAGCAAGTTTGAGTGACCCATCCTGGGACCTCAGAAGTTTGGCCTCACTAGCAACCTTTTCTAATCCTTGTGTTTCCCAAAACTTTTTCAGTCCACGAGGCACGTAGGAACTGTTAGGCTACATAGGAGCTTTCTCTAGGCACACTCAGGAGTCTATCGGGTACCTGGAGAGAACCTGTAAACGTGTTGGGGAGTTTGGGGTTCTCACAAAGACTGGGGCTGCTATTGAGATTTGGAAGAAGGGGGCCAGGGACGGACAGTCCTGCACCGTCTCTGTCAGTCTTCTAATGTGTTGGATGACCCTGCACAGCAAAGAAACTGACCCTTCCAAATCCCACATGGAGAAAGGCTGGTGAACCACCCACACTTGTAGCCACACTGAGCACTCACACACACTCACACACAAGATGCACACATACCCACATACACCGGGGTATTAGTCAGCCAAAGGGGTGCCAATGCAAAGTACCAGAAATCTCTTGGCTTTTATAAAGGGTATTTATTTAGGGTAAAAGCTTACAGTTACAAGGTCCTAAAAAGTCAACTCAAGGCTGCTTTCCCACAAAAGTTAGTTGCCATGTGTTGAAGCAAGATGGTTGTCGATCTCTGTAAGGGTTCAGCCTTCCTCTCTCTCAGCTACAGGCTGGCATAGGGCTTGTTTCTTTCTGGGGCTTCTGAGCTGCCCAGCTGCTCTGGTCTCCTCACACGGTCAGTTGTAAACTTTCAGGTGAATGGCTCATCTATCTCCAGGCTTTAGCCATTCGAGTCTTCTTTTTGTCAAATGAGAAAATTCTTTCCTCTGGCATCTATGAAGCTCTCTCTTCCTGTGGGTCTTCTTGAGTGAGTGCCCGTTTATATTAGTCCACCAAGGGGGCGGGGACTCAACCCTGAGTCATGCCCTATTGATGTGGTCAAATCGAAGCCCTAATCTTAACAGGTAACTTAATCAAGACATTTCAGCTGAATCTAATGCATTCAAAGGGTATCACACCCAGGGGAACAGGCCGCTTTACAAACATAATCTCTCTTTTGGGGATTCATAAATAATCTCAAACTGCCACAATTGGCATATCCACACTCACACATACATTCACGGATCACACACTCACACCACACAAACTCAATTCACACAGTCACAGTGACATACATGCACACATTCAAACACATACACACACAAACATATGTACATAATACACACATGAACACATGCAAAGAGCTCATTTTTCCCTACACCATGGTTATCATCATTGCTTCTCCTTAAAACAAACAACAGCAATACATAATGATCTAGGATAATAACTACCCCAAGAGCACATACATAACATAATGGTTAAGAAAAGGTGCAAGTCAGCATCTGATTGCCAGCAGTCTGCTTTGTCCCCCATTCCACGTCAGACCTCATGTTCCCTTCTAAAGCCAGCAGGCTTCACTGAACAGCTGGCAGAAGATTCAATGGTGTGTCTGCCCTAGCATTTTGCCAAATCATATTAATCACTTTCCCCTGGCACAAGTATGGTATCTAACATCTCCACTGGTTGGGACTCTTGATATTCCATCTGAAGAATAATAGAAAATAAGAAAATGGGGAGCACAGGGGAGATAAATAACATAGGTTTACATTACTTCACATAATAAGGTTGTGTGTATACTTGAAAAGATAATTTGGAGGGTATGGAATTTCCACAAATTAATCATATGACAAAATGCAATTGGGAGCATCCTATTTATGTTAAGCCTATAAAAACAGAACAGTATTTTCCTCAGTGATCTTTTATTTCAAGGAGCATTTCTACCTACTGTCTTGCTTTAAAGATAAAAGTGCAATGTCCCATTATATAGTTACCCTAAGAAAGGAAAGAGAGGAAGAGAGAGAAATGAGGAGGGACAGAGGGACAGAGGGAGAAAGAATGAGAGAGAGACTGATTGACCATTACATTTCAATCTTAAAAAGTCTGGTAAGATTTTCAATCTTAAAAAGTTTGATACTGGGAACCAGCTGTGGCTCAATTGGTGGGGCTCTTGTTTACCACATGGGAGGCCCCGAGTTCAGTTCCCGGGGCCTCCTGGAGAAGGCAAGGGGCCGTGTGGTGAGCTGACTCAGTGGGATGGCGCAGCAGGGGGAGACAAGCAGACACAGAAAAACGCAAAGCAAATGAACACAGCAAGCACAAGCAGCAAGGGGGGGATATGTAAATAAATAAAAATAAATCTTAAAAAAAAAGTTTGCTACTTACTCTAGCAAACTCAGAGGCCTTGAGGACTGGTATTTCAATTTTTAAAAAAAATTTTAAGCTTTAACCACATTTTGGAAAGCAGAAAATTACCTAGAAATGTGTCATCCAGGTGCTTTCTTTTCCAAGTTTTCCCTCTTGCCCTTCCTTCCCTTTTCCTTCTCTCCCTTCCCTCCCTTCTTTCTTTCTGAGACCTGTGAAATTTGCCCTCAAAACTTTCCTTCCCAATGAACTTCATTTTATTTGTACAAGAAAACATGTTGTCCTGTTCTTTCTTAACTGTTTTTAATGAGGAAATGCATTTAATTCATCATTTATTCGTATGCACATTCTTTTTTTCATTTCTTTTATTTTTAACCCTTTTTATTAGAGAATGTCTAGTTTACAGAAAAATCATGTACAAAATACAGAATTCCCAGATATCATCCTATTATTAATACCCTGCATTAGTGTGGCACATTTGTTATAACTGATGAAAGCACATTTTTATAATTGTACTATTAACTATAGTCCATGGTTTACTCACTGTTTATGCTGTACAGTTTCTTTTTAACATTTTCTAGTAACATATATATAACCTAAAATATCCCCTTTTGATCACATTCAAATATATAATTCACTGCTATTAATTACATTCACAATGCTGTGCCACCATCACCACCAACCATTACCAAAACTTTTCCATCATGCCAAACAGAAACTGTGTACAATTTAAGCATTAACTCCCCATTCCCCACACCCACCACAGCCCCTTGGTAATATATATTCTCATTTCCGACTCTATGACTTTCTTTATTCTAAATTATTTTTATATCTGTGAGATCATAGAATGATTTTCCTTTTGAGTCTTGCTTATTTAACTAAACATGATGTATTCAAGGTTCATCCATGTCACATATATCAGAACTTCATTCCTTTTTATGGCTGAATAATATTCCATTGTATGTATATATGACATTTTGTTTATCTGTTGATCTGTTGATGGACACTTGGGTTTCTTCCATATTTTGACAATTGTGAAAAATACTGTTATGACCATTGGTATGCAAATATCCGTTCAAGTCCCTGATTTCAATTCTTTGGGCATATACATAGAAGTGTAATTGCCAGTTCATATGGTGATTTTATACTTAACTTTCTGAGGAACCACCAAACTCTCTTCCACAGCAGTTACACTATTTTCCGTGCCCACCAACAATGAATGAGTGTTCTTATATCTTTTATATCTCTTTAATGAAATTATTATAGTGTTTATTCATTGTTTTCCTCATATCCTTTAGTTCTTTCTCTGTATTTTCTTTAATCTCCTTGATCTTATTGAAGATCATTTCTTTAAGACTTTATCCAATATGTCCACACTGTGGTTTTCTTTGTTGATGTTTTCTGGATTTTTATTATAGTCCTTTGGATGAACCATCATTTCCTGTTTCTTTGTTTGTCTTGTAATCTTTGTTTCACACTGTACATTTTAATATTTTAAAATGTTAACTCTAGGATATTGTCCCTGAGCTGTCTGTATCTTGAGTTTGTATCCAGCTAGTGATATGACAGAGATTATTTTGAGTGCTAGGAGCTAACAGAACCAAGCAAACTTACAAACAAAGCAAACACCTTTCACCTTCTTTACAAATTGGCTTTGCCTGAGCACTTTGTCTTTGCCTTGGGGTGGTCTTATTGACAGGAGGGCTGAACCGCGATGATACTTAGATTTGATCTTGCCTACCAGTGACAGTGAAGTCCAGGCACAGGGCTTATCAGTTATGTTATAGTATACTCTAGAGACTAGATTAAATTAGACAAATACATGAAGAACTTCTGGTAAAACACAACCTAAACCAAGAAAAAAAAAGAAACTGGCTGCTCATTCATTCATATCATGAATATCTATATTCCTTCTATGTGGCAGATACTGTGCTAGGTACTTGAGCTGGAGTGAAATAAAATCCCTAACCCACCTGGGCACTTGAGTTGTTCCTGTTAGTGAGAAAAAAGAATAACTCAATAAAACCTCAGCTATCCAGAATCATCAAGGAATGATCAATTGTATCTGTCAAATTTTCTGTGTTGTTGAGCTGTGTAATATTTTAAGCAACAACACATTTAAGATGTAAATATTCTTGTGCAAAAATAGTTCTAAATTATGTTATAATGGTAAACATAATTTAACTTCCACTCAGAAATTCAGGGTGGTCAGCACTGATGAGAAGCATACCAATTAAGTCATGCCAGTGACCTCAGAGGATGCTAAAGCATACATGGCTTCTTGTCTTATTGCCAAACTATCTCAGGTGACTAGGCATTTTGTATTAGTACATTTATATTTCATTACTTTTCTGGCTCCTTTTTGTTGTTAAGGCTGTCACTTGCCAATATTGTCACTATACCCAGTAGCAATAGCAGTCACTTAAGAGAAGTAGAAAAGTACCTGTATCATATTACATGACCTTAAATGTAATGTATTTTAAGAACTTTATTTAGTTCTTAAAATAACCCAAAAGGATACTTACTATTCTCATCCCCATTTTACAGATGACAAAATTTGAGGTACAGAAAAGTGAAGTCTTTTGCTCAAAGCCAAACAGCTGTGATCTGAACTCAGGCAGTGTAATGTCCTTGACCACCCTGCTATATAAACATACTCACATGCACCTTAATATGTCATGAACTTGAAAACCTTAGAATCACATGTGAAGTAAGAGAAACCACACTCTGATAGAGCATGGTTTAGGGGGATCAACTCTATGAAACCTAGATTTGTCCCCAAACTTTCTTTCTCTGTAGTTCACAAATAGGTCTATGTGGGTGAACTTGGCTAGGTAACTGAGTTTGCCAAGTTAGCTGAGCCATGGAGGTTAATTAAAATTAAATGAAAGTATTTTAGGTGGGAAGATGATAGAGGAGGAAGCTCCAGGAATAATTCCATCCACCAAAACAACTACTGAACTGGAAGTAACTGTTTGGATCACCTATCTTGAAGCACTGGAGTCTAGGAACACTGTTTAGCATCCAGGGAAAAGTGGGAGGAGGAGGCTGGTCAATTTTGGTAAATATTGGTGAATTTCACTGTACATACAATAGCTAGGAATCTCTATTCCCCAACTGTGTTGCAGGTAGCAAAGTGGGGACTACAGTCCCAGCTCCTGGTGCAGCTTGCTAGTGCCAGGGTGGGCTATAAAGATCCAATCCTCCAAATCCAGGCATATGTGGTGTGATCACTGATCATGGCTTTTGATCAATTACTTCAGATTACTGGAGGGCCAGATCTGAGGGCAGCCATTGTTCCAATTTCCTTCAGGCAAAAGTGGTAGGGGATAGGCAGTAACTCTCTTTTTTCTCTTTCTCTTTCCATTCCCCATTTGGGAGCAAAAATAGATGGGAAAAATCACAAATTGAGGTATCCAGTCCTCAACAACAACAACAAAATATGCTAACAATCCCAGAGCAGTGGGAAAACTGAATTTCCAGTTATAACAACACAATACTCAGAATGTCCAGTTCTCAACAAAAAATTATGAAACACAAAAGAGGAAATTATGGCCTACTCATAAGAAAAAAAAAAGATTTTGGCAGAAACCATTCCTGAGGAAGTTCATACATCAGAGCTATTAGTCAGAGACTTTAAATCATGTGTCTTAATTATGTCCAACAAGCTAAAGGAATCCATATACAAGGAACTAAAAGAAATTAGGAAAACATTGTCTAAACAAAATAAAGTAAGAAATTATAAAAAGGAACTAAATAGAAATTTTGGACCTGCAATGTATAGTAATTGAAATGAAAAATTCATTAGATGTATTCAGCAGCAGATTTGAGCAAGAAAAAGAAATTATGGCAATCATGGAGACAAGACAGTTAAAATTATTCAATGTGGGGAGCAGAAAGAAAAAATAATGAAGAAAACTAAACAGAGCCTGAGAGACGTGTGGGATACCATCAAGCATACCACCATATGCACCACTGGAGTCCCAGAAGGAAAGAGAGAGAAAGGGGCAGAAAAAGCATTTTAAGAAATAATGGCTGAAAACATCCCAAATCTAATGAAAGATGTGAATATAAATATCCAGGAAGTTCAACCAAGTCTAAACAGGATAGACTCTAAGAGATTTACACCAAAAAATTATAATGAAATTGGCAAAATCCAAATCGAAAGAGGATTCTGAAAGCAGCAAGAGAGAAGCAATCTGTCACATACAAGGGATCCCCAATAAGATTATTACTCGATTTCTCATCGGAAACCACGGAAGGCAGAACAGTGATTTGATGGCATATTCAAAATCTGTCAACCGAGAATTTTCTATCTGGTAAAATTATCTTTCAAAAATGAAGGAGAAATTGAGACATTGAAAGATAACAAAAATGGAAAGAGTTCATTACCAGAAGTTCTGTCCTACAAAAAATGCTAAAAGGAGCCCTTCAGGCTGATCTAAAGGACACTAGATAGTAATTTGAAGTCATACGAAGAAATAAAGAACACCGGTAAAGGAAACTGCATAGGTAAACATAAAATCCTCTATTATTATACTTTTGGTTTGTATGATGGTTACATTTATGTGCCAACTTGACACGATTATGGTGTCCAGTTGTTTGGTGAAGCCAACACTGGTGTGATTGTTACTGTGAGGATATTTCATGGATTTAAAACATAAGTAAGTTGATTACATTCAGAGGTGATTACATCTACAATCAACTATGGGGATTATCTTCAACAATGAAAGAAGGCTCATCACACCATTTCAAAGTCCTACAAGAAAAACCGATAATTTCAGCAATCAGAAGAAAGAATCTCCATCTCTACTTCAGCCAGCCAGCTTCTCCTGGGGAAGTCATCAAAAACCTTCATTGGAGCTCCCAGCTTGTGGTCTGCCCTAAGGAATTCAGACTTGTCCATTCCCACAGTCATGTGAGCCAATTATATAAATCTCTTAATATTGACATTTTATATATATATATATATATTTAAATCTATGTCAATGGGCATACAAAGTATAAAGGTGTAATCTGACACAATAACAATAAAAAGGGGGAGGGATGGAAATATATAGCAGTAGAGAGTTTGTATACTACTGAAACTAGTCGAACTAGATTGTTGGATTAACGTGTTCATTGTAATTATGCAGGCAACCACCAATAAAATAACTATATATATA